>JAIPRL010012472.1:0-11997 GCA_025469235.1 Pemphigus obesinymphae | reverse complement strand
TTATAGTTAAAACTTAATAATAATAAAACTTATGTACTAATTTAATATTATTCTTAATGGTATAAGACTTATGATACTAAAATTTAATGATCGTTATAACTTAATAATAATTTAATATTATTCTTAATGGTATAAAACTTATGATAATAAAATTTAATGATAGTTAAAACTTAATAATAATAAAACTTAAGTACTAATTTAATATTATTCTTAATCGTATGAAACTTATTATAATAATACTTAATCATTAAAAACTTAATTATAATAAAACTTAGAAAATAGTAAAACTAAAGATAATAAAACTTAATCATAGTAAGGTTAGGTTACTTAATAAGGTTAGTAATGCTTAATTGTAATAAAACTAAACGATAATAAACTTAATTATAATAAAGCTTAACGATAATAAAATTAGAGATATTAAAACTTAATCAGTATAAATTAAAGATAATACGACTTTACAATAACAAAAATTAATGGTAATAAAACTTATAATAAGAAGACTTAACGATGTTAAAACTTAATCATAGGTTACAACTACTATAACTCAATAATAATAAAATTTAAGTATTAGGTAACTTAATAATAATAGAACTACATAATAATACAACTTAACCATAATTAATGACGATATGACGATATTTACATATATATATTATAGTATAATATTACCATATTACAATTTATTACTATAATGTAATAAGGAGATACAAATAGAAAATTCCAAGATACATTGTTAGATAGACAGATTATATTATGATAATAAGCATATTTAAGGTTAAAGTTAGTTAAATTCTAGACTAATAACTTTTATTGAAAACATGAACTTTTTCAGTAAATCAATTTGGGTGTAGGCCAGACTTAGGTACTATAGATACATTATAATATATATATATATATATATATATGTTATATTATAATGTTAAATAGGTAGGTATTGGAAAAAGAATATAAATAATAATAATAATAATAAATAATCAATATTTTAAGATTTTTCTAAAACATTTGATACAGTTGACCATAATGTGCTTTTCATTATATTACCTAAATTTTCATATAGTTAATGAAAAACTTAGGTTTTCCAGATACTTAAAGTACAGAACAAAAATGGTTATGTTAAACGATTACCTATGTTCTAGGATATTAATAAAAATGAATTATGGACTACCTCAAAAATATATGTAAACAGTGCGATTTGGAAATTGATTTATACAGATGATAACTACTTGTTTATTATTTCCGATACATTGGTCAAAAATGTAATTTCTAAAAAAATAACTTTGGATTTTGAGATAAAATAGTTATTATAGCTTTTTCCAATTATAATAATTGACCAGGTAAATTCTTTTGAAGAAATAACAATTTATAACTATAGTCTAAAATAATAATTAATACAACCTCAATAGTTTCAAAATTAGTAAATAAAATAAGTAAGGTGAGATATTTAAGTATAATTTTTGATTAAAATAATAAATGGTATCTACAAAAGTTATACTAAAATTATATTGCTTAAAAAAATGATATTCATTTAATCCTTTAAAGTTATTTATTCCTTTAAACATTACGAAGCCTCTAATAAAAATACAAAAATGAAAAATGAGATAAAATCTATCTACATAAAAATGAGATAAAATCTATCTACATAAAAATGATTTAAATAGATCTACAAATATAAATTATACATCAGTTATTAAACAATTTATAAATTTACTTCACAAAAAATGTATAATCATATTTTTGCTTAAAAAATTATCTGACTACAATAATAATATTGTTACAAAATGTATAAAATATACAATATTATAATAAATTATAGGTACAAATAAAAGTATTGACCACTAGTATTTCACTAGTACCTATATTAATTATTATAAATAATAGTTAATAAGTATTATTTTATATTATATTATATTATTATACTACTTTAAGTGACAATCATTCCAACTTAACTTTAGCTTACTAGTTACAAAAGTATTCAGACCATTATCTAAAAATATTATAATGTGTCATTTTTTATGTAATTTTTAAATTAGTAAAAAAAACCTTTTAAACTTTGGCCCATATTCATCTATAAATACTAAATTTAACAACTATAAAACAATAAAACTAAATTTACAAATATTTATAAGTACTAATATTAATAATCTAATTTATACTTATACTAATACTTATAATACGAAACGGACTTTACTGTAGTAATAAATTCAAAATTTGCAACAAAATTTTTCATTAAGAAAAATTTAATTTAGAAAAAAACTATTAACTATGTCTATGTGCAACAAAAAAAAATTTAATTCTAATAAATATTTGATTAGATGATATATATATATATACGCCAGATGGACAATATGTCAATCAAATTGACCATATTCTAGTGAATACGAGATTTACAAATAATGTTAACGATGTAAGAGTATATAGAGGAGCGGACTGTAACTCACACCACTACCTGGTAGTTGGGAAACTCAATATCAAATTGAAGGCGAGACAACAGATTGATAGCTCCAACTGTGTCACATATGAAATTTGCAAAGCTCAAGAATGAAGAGATATGTAGAGTTTTTCAAACCAAAATGGGAAGACTAACACAGCTAACAGATATGAATGAGATCCACACCATTGAAACTCGGTGGGAAAACATCAAAAACATTATTCTGTGAACATCAGAGTAAGTCATCGGAAAACAAAAGATATCTAAAAGGAAACCATGGTTTAACACAGTGTGCGAAGAAGCCTTAATAAGAAGAAATGAGGCGAGATTAAAATGGTTAGCGGATACAACAAACCAACTCAATGGAGTAAGATACACTCCCAAAAGAAAGGAAGCCCATAATATCTGTAGAAGAGAAAAAAGGAAATATATAAATAAAATTGTAGAAATGGCAGAATCCGATCACAGATCACACAGAAGTAGACAATTATACCAAAAAGTAAATAGAATGAGGAAAGGATATAATGGACATGAAAAATTTCTAAGAAATAAGGATGGAGAGCTGATAACAACAAAGATGGAAATAGCGGAAAGATGGGCAGAATATTTTGAACAGTTGCTCAATGGAGAAGAACCTGAAGAAACATTTGACTGTATACAAGAACAACCCAATAATTGAAGATGCGAAGTACCTACGTTACAAGAAATTAAGTCACAAATTAAGAGATTAAGAAATCATAAATCATCTGATAAAGATGGTATTCAAGGCGAAATTTTAAAATGTATTGATGAAACAATGGTTGATACGATTCAAAAGCTAATTGAAACAATATGGAATTTTGAAGAGATACCTAGAGATTGGAATATGGCATTAATATGCCCTATACACAAAAAGGATGACAAAAAAAAAAATGTAACAACTATAGAGGTATAGACTTAGTGAATATGACTTATAAAATTCTATCTTATTGAGTCCTGGATAGAATCAAGCCTTTTGCGGAAAATATTATAGGAGATTACCAGGGTGGTTTCAGAAGAAATAAATCCACAATAGACCAAATATTTATTATAAGACAACTGTTTCAGAAAACTTGGGAATTCGATCAAGAACTACACACACTCTTTTTAGATTTCAAAAAGGCGTATGATAGTATCAATAGAGAAAGTATTTACACAATTTTAAAACATTTCCGGATCCCACAAAAACTTATATGACTAATTAAGGCTAGTTTAAAAAATACTATGGTAAAAGTCAAAGTTGTAAACGTATTATCGAGAGAGGTTCTGGTGAACACAGGCCTGCGGCAAGGTGATGCCCTATCACCAATTATATTTAATCTGGTTCTGGAAAAAATAGTTAGAATAATGAATATATTATCAGATGAAGGGGCGAAACTGGATGGAACATCAATAAGTCTTTTAGAGTATGCAGACGATATAGTGCTTCTAGGGAATAACATAAATACGGTGAAAAGTCTATGCGTGTAAGACTGATAGCAGCAGCAAAAAGGGTGGGCTTACAAATTAATGAGAAGAAAACAAAATATATGGAAATCAGAAGACGGCGGGATGGAAGACAAGCAGAAGAGTCTTACAAATTCAAAAAAGTATCAGAATTCAAATATCTGTGTACAATGATGACCCAATCAAACAATATGGAATATGAGATACTCAAAAGGATTCAAATGGGCAACAAATGTTATTACGCCTTGGGAAACTTATTTAAGTCATAAATACTCTCAAAGAAACTAAAAGTCCAACTATACATCACGTTAATAAGATCTATAGTACTGTATGGAGCGCAATGTTGGACTGTAAGGAAAAGTGATGAGACTAAACTGAGGGTTTTTGAAAGGAAAATACTAAGAAGGATATATAGGGGAATGGCGTAAGAGACACAATGATGAGATATATGACCTGTACAACAGGCCGGATATAGTAAAAGAGATAAAAAGGAAAAGATTGGAATGGGCAGGTCACGTGTGGAGAAAACCTAAAGCTATGGAAAAGACGGTTCTGCAAGAGAATCCAAGAGGGAAAAGACCCCTAGGAAGGCCCCGAGTGCGATGGGTGGATTGTGTCAAAAAGGATGTAGCAAACTAATACCCGGATGAGGATTGGCATATTTTGGCGCAAAATCAAGATGAACGGAGGCGTTTATGTTTGGATGTGTGGTCTAAAAGGCCGTAAACAAAAAAAAAAAAAAAAATTTATCAATTTAATCAAAAATTCATGAAATATATATTATATTAATATATATATAAATATATCTTACCAAAATTCGATTATTAATATTAGATAAAAAGTTGCAATTACAATAAATTTCGTTCTCTACTCATAAATATTACTGTAACCGATAAATTTATAGCGCCTACCTACTTACTAAATACTACGGCTAAATTTAATTTGTTTTACTTAATATTTAGCTCATCTGAGCTAAAATATCTATCACTTATCAGTGCCGCAACAATTGAGTGTACAAGATATGCGTTGTACACGGGCCCTTTCAACTCTTAAGGGCCTTCGAATCGAGTTTTATTATTGAGAATTCGAATGTATAGATTCCCCACAATTTTTTTTAAATGAAAAAATTACAACTTTTATTAAGATGACAACAAAATATGTGATTTATTATTTTATCACAAATTAGTAATTACGTATTCTTAATTTTGAACCATTATTATAGATACGATTGCCGGTTGACGGGACATTCAAATAAATTTGTACGATTATATTAACTATTTAGGTCCCAGATTTTTTATTTTTTTTTTGGTAATATACTATAGTATAATATTGGGTTCAGGGATGTAGTAGAAAGTTACCCACTTCTCATTTTTTTTTTTTATTTGATACGCCAGTATACGGCGTTATCATTAATATTGGAAAATATCACCATAGAACTGATAAGTGATATGTTTATGTGACACACAAACTATACTAGACCATATTTATGGCAGCAATATGTTCTTTGTTGGGTATCACTATGAATATTGTACGATTATTGTAAATTATTGTAGGAATATCATAAAATTTTGTTATCATTATGAATAGTAAAATAATTTAAATAAACTTACATGGCTAAGAGTATAAGATCCGTGACGAAGAAGAAATAAAGTGATTAACTCGTAGATTTTTAATAAATACAGATGATAGAATCTATGGTTTTAGACAATGTATTGATAATATAACAAATAATGTAGAGTTATTAGAATTAAAAAATGTAATAAAAACTTTGTCAATTTGATGTTTCCACAGCTAAATGTGAAAGAGTGTTTAGTCAAGATAATTTAATATGTTTAGATTTTAGGTCCGTATTATCCGTGAAAAATTCGAATTCAATTAAAATTAAAATTAAATTCAAGTTCAATTCTAATTCTATGTTTCAATTGCAATATTATAACTGACTGATTATGATAAAAGTTGGCTACCCAAACATAGGTCTACGGTCTGCAAAAGACAATAGATCTCGTAAATTAGAAATATCCAAAGTCAGTGAAACAAAATTTAGTTTATGGGAGATTTTATAGTTTATTTCCTATTATAAATGTTTTTTTTTTATGTATATATAAAAACGATCTTATGAGAAATGAAAATTGTATTAAGGGGTCGCAACACCTGCGATTTTTAAGGGGTTCTGTATAGGCAATTTTGAAGACATTTTAGAAAAAATAAAAATGTAACTTTTTATAAATATTTATTTTAAAATTAATCTAAAAATAGCTCGGTACCCGTACCTCTTTTTATTATTGTATAGTAACATTATTTCCGCCTAAAAGCGGGATCAAATTGTAGAACTTTAGAAATTCGGATTTAATATATCTAAAAATAGATTTGAATTTGTCAACTTATCATCTTCTAGGGATCAATCTAGACATTTTTCTTTATTAATATAGATTGAAATATAATCAATTGTATAAAAAAAATACCAAATTTCAAAATCTTTGTAAAATTGACTGGTAAAAGAGTTTTGAAATTGTACCACATATATATTTGGTATATATTTTAAATTTCTGACATAATTTTCTAATTTAAATAAAAAATTTATTTATTTATGACTATATTTATGCTATTTATGACGCTTAATAAACTACTTAGAAAATCTAAAAATGGCCGCCTTAAAATAATAACTAAAACAAATTTTCTAACAAAAAAGCTCTTTGCTTAAAAACTCCTACTAGACACCTACCCAAAGAAGTGTTTTATTTTTTATTTTTTAACGATTTTCGAGATTATTTAATATAATTAGTATAGTAATGTATGATTAATCAAAATATAATAATGAAATCGTAATTATAAGAAATATATTAAATTTTCAATTCTTAAATCCCAAAATTATTTCTTATAGCTTTTAGATTTTTTAATTATCGATAGTTACTGTTATATATAGCTGAAAATTGAAAAAAAAAAAAAACTCATCATTGTAAAACAATTTCAATCCGAATCATACACAATTTTCGATATATTTTTTTTTATTAATTCGTTTTTTGTAGTATGTATACCGTGTATTTGTACAAGTACGTAATACTGTAAAAAATGTACAATAATTTCAAATTAAATAAGCGAATATTTAAATAAAATAGATACACACGTTTATGAAAATCGGGACCTAAAAATACCTGCGAGATGCCACTATAAGTTACCAGCGTAGAACTATATACTAATTAATGTGCTTTATTATTAATATTACAAAATGTGTTGTGCAATTTTATGCTATGTATATAGTAAAAAATGTAATATTATTAAAAAGTATCTGTGTAATGTCAGTCGGTAATAATAAATGTATAAAAGTACATAAAAACGGTTGTAACCTATACGTTGATCGGGTGAGAATTAATATTAAAATCAAAAATCATTCCTCGCACACGGGTCTCAGATTTAATAGTTGCGGCACTGATAACTATTATATAAATGATAATATAATATAAATGGAATAAAATCACCGTGAAAAATTGTCCGACGAATCATGACCGGATATTTGTCGAACTTTTTCTTCGTGACGTAATATCCTCAATGGACATTGGCAGCTCCATCGTCTCTATAATTATATATTCTGAGCTTTCCAGAACAATTCCACTGACCAGTCTCACCAGTCCATTCGGACGTCTACAGATATTCTGCCTATATATTCGTGCGATGTACAGGTTCGTCCACGGTCTCGTTAACCATCTTTCATCTTTTTTTTTTTTTTTTTTAGTAATTAATGCTGAATAAAAATGCTATAGGTATTTGACGAACAAATATTTAAAGAACGATATTATTATTGTAAAATGTTCAATCGATTTATGAAAACTTTGAAAAAAAAAAAAAAAAAAAAACACTTAAAAATAGGTATACGAGAAATAAACTCAGAATAGCGAATTTAACGAAAATTAAAAATAATAAACACACACATTTTGTTTGTTTAAATATTTTTCGATAACTACTCCAATTAATATTCTATAGTCGGCCAGCATAATTCTTTTTATTATTAATATTGTGTATTAGCCAGCATTAACTTAAATATAATAATATATAAATGGAACTAAATTTTTCTTACTTTTTTCATGGAAATAAATAAATAGGTACAGATATAATTTATTTTTTGTTACACTTTTAGCTCCGTCAAATTTATTTTTTATCTTTTAACTAAGCTTCACTCATAATCGTTTTATCGAAAGAAATGAGTTATCATTGCCTTTATATTTAATATATCCACTACCAGAATCCTATTCGTCGAAGGAAGTGCTTCGACTACCTACTAACTAGAATTTTTTTACTAATTAAATAGGTAACTATAATTACATAGGTTAAAGTATAAAAAATAAATATTTCACGCCTCTATTTTTAGTCTAAATACTGGTATGATTTAAAAATGTAATAACCAAGCCAATATGGTTGATATGGTCATTCCATGCCATATCAACCAGTCACTCAACCTGACCATTTTCAATGTTTATGAAAATTCAGGGGAGGATCATCTCTCCAATGGTATAAATAAGAAGAATATATTTTTAGAATTTTTTTATCTTATTGGGTTTTAGTGTGATTAATTTTGAAATTTTTGAAAAATAGTATTTTTTTAGCATGCATTAACTTTTTAAATCTTGAATTTAAAAATAATTAATTAACATTTTTAAAAAAAAAAACCTAATTTAAAATTTAAAAAATTTTAATTGTATAAAAATTTAAAAATGAATAACACCAAAACCCAATTGATAAACAAATTCCAAAAATATATTTTCATTTACCTATATCATTAAGGAGAATAATCTCAGAAAGTTTCATTGAGATCTAAAATGGGTCTGGTTAAATTTTAAAATCCTTTGGTTGATTTGGCCATGGAATAACCCATATACACCATATACACAGTGGTGTATTTATGTGGGGGCCCAAGGAATCTGCCCACTCACCTTGAACCGTGTTCGTATATAATATTAAATAATAATGACAGTAAAATAAATAGTGATTTATCAACAAGAATATTAAATCGATTTATTAATACGATAATAAATATAATAATATTTTTAATTTTAGAACAAATGCAGTATAGAACCAGAATAATTTTTTCGTTTGAATTTGATGGTGATTTCAAAATTAACCACGCGTACTTACTTTTTGAGTTAGTACAGTGAAAAAACTTCGAAAATCGCTTTTTTTTTTCAAAATACTTTTATAATTCTTACCGGTTTAAAATTATCAAAAAATGACTAACTTATTAATGATAAACCAATAAAAAGTGTTTTTTTTTTTTAATGCGTTTATCCTTGTAAAAATATATAAATTCGTGAGTTTTCAATTTTTTTTATTTTATTTAGTATATTTTATTAGTCGTAAGAATTGGCTGTATGGACTTAGTTTGGAAATTACGGACTTTCGAAGTTTACGAATTTACCGTTGCGATTGTCGCAAATTAAATCGTATATGTCCTTCGATTTGCTATGAAAAACCACGTCGAATAGGTTACGGGGCAAAGTCTACGCTTTTCCGGAAAATACTTATTAATAGTAATAATAATATATCTGTTATCAGTGTGGTAAAAAAATTTCTTTTTAAAATTAAACATTGATTATTTTAAACGAGTAAGAACAGAGAAGTCAAGTGATTTTCATGCATTTCCAATTTTGTGTGTCAAATAACACCTATTATAGTCTTCTGAAATAATTAATTTTTTAACATTTATTTGGGTAGGTACCCGAGCCAAACTACTATGATTTTTATTAAACAAAAATTTTTATTGCCCCGCAACTTTGAAAAATCCTAGCTGGCTACGCCATACTGCGTATGATATGATGATATATATATATTACCTATATCATGCTATAGGCATGTATACACATACATTGTACCTATACCCATACCTAAACTAAGTAGTTTCAAAATATATTTTCTTTCACATTTAGTGTAATTTGGTCCGTCGTTGATAATTATTTTTATTATATTAGATAGGTATAAGTTAAGAAATTGAAATTTAGAATACAAATTGTTCGGGAACGATTTTTTCCTTCAATCCAATATTATATACTGTCAATAGTAGTAGTAGCTGAATATGGATTATTAAGTATATTAAAATATAGCGTATACCTACGTACAATATACGCATTTCCGCCATGGCTAACCGACGTTCAAATATACAATATGGACAGTATATTATATAGTGCGGTCCATCACGCGTGATCGCACTAAAGCGCCTCCGGCACGCGGCATGATGTAGTGGTATGACACGACTGGAAAATAATGAAAAAAAAAAAAAAAAAAAACAATCGAGGTCGGATAAATATGTTTCAATGAATAAACGTATAATATTGTGATATGTGTAAATCCGTGCGTAACGTATAATTTATCATTAACGATAATTTCAAAATGCACGTGGAAAAATTCCAAAAACGAGGACTTCATCGCACGTTATACGAAAAAAAATGTAATAATATCAAACTGTTCCCCTTCCGTCCGGCTGTTGGCGTTCGTATACTTACACAAATCCTTGTGGCATATAAACGCATGTGTGTATAAAAAAAAATTCAAAAAAAACCGTCTCGCCTCTTAACCCGATCGAACCGGACGATATAATATATAGGCCTAATAATATGGAATATAGATTACCTATTTAGGTAAATATACCGGAAAAACCTTTCACGATTATAAACCAAAAAACCGGACTTGTGCGTAGGGGTGGAAGATCATATTATATACTCTCGATGGATGAATTTCAATTGAAAACGATGATCATTATATGTATAGTTATATGCTATATATTACACCGTATAATTACACACCTATATAGCCTGTGCAATGAAAATATCCACCACACACCCCCCCCCTCCCAAAAAAAAATAAGCCAGTTAATGACCATTTTTCCCCTATTGTTACCATTTTTTTACAGGGCTCTTTTACAGACGACTTTTGTAATGTTACTGGTTGTAACTCCTTAATGAACACGAAGAAAAAAAAAAAAATGTTCAGCAACACAAACAAAAAGGCCTTGGGCAATTACATGATTATTGTGTGTGACCTTATACTGTAATCGGGAGAATGAATAGTGGCCGCTAATGCGAACGCCCCTGGCGGTTTATTTTTATTTAGGGTAACGTAAAATAGTTGTTAGTGATAGGTACATGCCAAGTTCGTGATAACGTTCCACAGACCACAACCCCTCTGAAGTAAAACTACAATACAGTCAAAAGGTTCCATATTTTGTGCCCATAACGAATCTAAAAAGGAAATAATAAAGACGTATACAAAAGGCGGAGCCGGCCAAAAATTATACACAGACCGTGCGACTCGCACCTTAAGCGTGTCATAGTTTAAGAACCCTTCCTTATCAGAAAAAAAAAATTGTTGCTAACACATTTGCCAGCGGCCAGTTTTCGTTCTCCCGACCATAATTAAAATATATTATATACAGTATTTAATTACAATATCTAGGCGTATATAAGTACAACAATTTAAGTATTTTCTAGAATTTCAGATAAGATAGACTATAGCTATTGTATTATGTTAATATGTTCCCTCCTTCTTTTACCAAATATGGCCGGTTAAATCTTATAGGTGCAACGTCACTTTAGAGCATGCGCGAAATGATCCGCTCAAAATTTAAAACGTCAATTTCTCACGTTTTCGACTTATTATAACGTAGAAATTATATACTTCTTTGAGTTTATATAAACTTGAAATTATCATTTTTAAGAAAATGTCCAAAATGTATATATATATTTTTTTTAAAATTGTATCTATTCAACATTATAGTGAAATACATACTCTATGAAAATGTCAAGTGTTTATGTCCATTTTTGATGTGTAAACTGTAAACATCTATTAAAGCTGCCTACAATTCGAGGCGTATTATAGAGCGGCATAGGCGGCATTTGGGGGGAGGGGGGGCATGAGGGTGCAATTGCACCCATGAGAATTATTTTGTGGGGGCAGAAGTATCCTTTTGCACCCACAGACAACAGACAAAAATAATTAAGTAAAATATCATCTATTATATATTGCTATATAACAAACTCATACCTAAATAGTGTATTTTAGAGCACTAAGTGTGCGCACTATATGCTGTACGAAATGTATAATAAATGTATTTCGAATTTTCA
>JAIPRL010012471.1:0-11999 GCA_025469235.1 Pemphigus obesinymphae | reverse complement strand
AGCCAGCCTGTACACTTCTTTTTCCCCTTCTTTAGTTCCTAACCTCTCATACAACTCATCATATTTCTTTAATTTAGCTTTACTCACTGCACTTTTTGCTGCTTTAGATAAACTTTTATACTCTACCTAATCCTCCCTCTCTCTGTTTTTCTGCCATTTCTTAAACTGTATTTTTTTCTTTGATATTATCTCCTGTACTTCTTCTGCCCACCACCATGTTTGCTTATCCTGTAGCATATTACCTCTACTCACTCCCACGACTTTCTTAGCAACTTTCTTAACACCCTCTGCTACCTTTTCCCACATTTCGTTTATATTTCCATCCATGTTCCACATCCCTGTCCCACTTAGCTTTCTTATAAATACTTTTTCATTTTCACCCGTTAGTTTCCACCACCTAATTCTCGGTTCCTTAACTATATTTTTCTTTTTGTACACCCTCTTTTTCCTACACCAAATATCCATAACCATTAACCTATGTTGTGCTGTCACACTTTCCCCTGGGATCACCTTACAGTCCTTAAACTGTTTCAAACCCCCTCTCTTCCACATAAAATAATCAATTTGTGATTTGTTCCCTCCACTCTTATAAGTTATATAACTCTCTTCTCTCTTCCTAAAATTAGTGTTCACAATTGCTAATTCATACGCTGATGCAAAGTCAAGTATTTTTTCTCCAGTCTCATTTCTTTCTCCATACCCATACCCTCCATGCACTCTATCATAATCTATTCTATCACAGTCTACATGTCTAGTCATATCCCCACCAATAACAATATTCTCATTTCCTTGTACTCCTTGCATTAATTCATTCATCTCTTGCTAGAACCCCTCTTTCTGACTTTCCTCACATCCCACTTGTGGAGCATACGCACTTACTATATTTAATACCTTATTCTCTAATATTACTCTCACTGAAATAACCCTATCACTTTTTCTAATCACCTCTACCACTTTTCCTTTCATTTCTTCATCTAATATCACTCCTACCCGATTCCTTGTACTAGTCCTTCCTGAATATATGATTTTATACCCCTCACCAATTTCTCTTGCTCCCTCCCTTTTCCACTTTGTTTCTTGCACACAACAAATATTCACATTCCTCCTCTTCAGAACTTCTGCTAACTCCCTACTCCTACCTGTCAATGTTCCTACATTCCACGTACCTACTCTCGCTTTGAACCTATCCGGCGTACTCAAGTGCGAATCTAACCCAAAACACTTTGGTGCTTTCCCTACACCATCGACATCACGGCCGTTGGGTAGACCCGCACATATAGGTAACTGATGGAAAGGCTACCGCAGCCGCTGTCAGGCTGGTACTGTTCACTTGGTCCTTTAGGCTATCTCCACACCTAAGTACGCAATTTTGTTTTCCCCGCGAACATCCGAGATGGGAAAACTTGCCTATATTCTTTTTAAGACTTCTCATACTTTTTTGAGAAGTTTTATGCCGGTTGTCGACCTGACGCAACCTCAATTAGTCGACTTCTACGACAGGCATGAGGAAACCGTGGAGGTATTCTTAGCCCCCTCCACAGGGTACATTGGGTATCCTTTTAATTTCTGAAATATATTGATGTATATTAAAATGTATATAAAATGTATATTTAGTAATGTATTAAAAAAAAACTATTTATAAATAAGCGGTTATCGTTATAGAACTATTGGGACATATTCTTTATCCTGAAAATATGATATTTCAGCATGAGTACATTTTATGGTTTTTGGGTACTTAACCTCTGATGAAATAGCTGTAGTATTAATGTATATTAGATACCGAATATACACGTCTTAACCCCTGCTATGAAACAAGTAAATTGATTTTTTTTATAATAAAAAATTCAAAAAATTATATAAATAAAACGTTATGTATATATTTGGAATATTAATATTTATTTTAATAGATTACAAATATGATTTTAATATTTTAAAGAAACTATACTTTACAAAAAATTTTACAATATTTTGTCACAATTACCAAAACTCTCCCTACTTTACTTTATATTTGTGTGTCTGCACTAATTTATTTACATATTCATAATAAGTCAAACTCAGGTACATAATCGTACAAAAATCATATATTTAAATATTTCTTTAATCGTTTAAGATAGCAAAATTTTTTATTAGGATGTTTATGTTGTATATAAATAAATATTTAACTGTGTACGTGTACCCATATAAATAGTTGTATTTTGATGAAATTACTAAATTAATAGTATCGGCAAAACCGACCACATCGAATGTTTAGGTTATTTAATACCCCTTAATTAAACTCATACAGAGATAAGAAAATGAAAATACATGAGACGAGAATTGAGTAAAAGATAACATTTTATATGTAAATTATAATAATAATGTTTGAAAAATTATTGTGATTTCCTCGTATAATCAAATATAACTTATCTTTTTACTGTCCCTATAGTTATATAAATTTCCCAAAATTTCAGAAAAAACTTTTAAACTTCTCACCCCCTCTTACCATAAATACGAGTATACTCCGAGTACATTTTGAATAAATACAATGTAGTAATATTGGGTCTAGATTTGATATAATTACTAATTTGTATCTAACTACTAAAAATCGTGTTTTTTTAAAAAAAAAATAATAGGTTTGTTTAATTAAATTTAATATAATTTATTTAACTCGTTTCACATAATATGAATCGTGTATAGCTAAATACTAATAATGTGTTTTACTTTGGTACTTAATAATTTATTGTTGTTTATATTATCTAATAATTTATAAAATGTTAGTAGAGGTAAAATATTTAAATGTGGGTATTGTGGTATTAAGATTGTACAAAAAGTTCTACTCATTAGCCGTTATTTGTTTATTTTTAAATATATATCATCCTTTTCAATTCCACTATTTTAAAAACCGTCACTTACTTTTACAATTTACGAGTATCTAAATAGGTAAATTAAATTAAAACATTGCGTGATATATGCCTATTAAAATTTTTATTTATTTGGTTAACCAGGCTTCCTACGGTGATTTTAAGGAAAATAAAAATATATTTAATTTATAAGTGTATACTAAAATAATATACAATAATATATTCAATTAAAAATTTATATTTATATAAATAAATATATAAAATATATAAAAAAGATATACAAAAGTTTATGACAAAAATGCAAATTTTATAAATATTTTTATACGTAGTATGCGATTGAGATACCAGATAATCAAATGATTTATTTCTTTCTTTCAGTTTTTTATAGTACCTATCATTTGTTAATTTCAAACAAAATTTGAACATTTTAACTTTTTGGTGGTTATTTACAGAAATTTTGAAATTGTTTTGTCGTACAAGAGTTAATTCTAGTTTTAAAACTTGAAAACAGTATACAATGTTTAAAGTACATCATTCTATATTTAAAAAATCTCAAAAATCGGCATTCTCATTTTTTTAATAGCCATTTAAATTTTTCGACAACGTGTAATATTTCGGTATGAAGCTTTTCCTCCACGATTATGGAATTTTTCCTTCAACTGGTACCTTATTAAAGAACTTTTTCAACCTTCCTATACCTATAATACTTTCCGTACTTCTACTGGTACTCCATCTGATCTTACCACTTACTTATTTTTCATTTTTCTAATCGCTCTATACACAACATAATCTCTTATTAAATTCGTCATATCTAAAGTCCACTAAATTCAATATATTGCCTTTCTCGGAAATTAATCTTTTAAATAATCCCTTAAAATATTCCTTCTATCTATTTATCACTTCCTTATCCTTCGTTAAAACTATTGTTTAAATATAAGTTTGTATACTATATTGTTAAAATAAACTAAATATATTACCAACAATAATACTCATGTTATATACACCAAAGCTCGGTTTTGTCAAAATAAATTATTTATTTGAAATTGTATCTATCCACCACCAGTATTCTATCAAATGAGCGAAGCGCTTCCACCTACTGACCGGCTTTTTTTTATTGTTCATCCACTTTATTTGTAACTAAAACTATTTGTATCTGGACAAAAAAATATATATGTAGATACCTAAAACAATGAAGCCCTAAATATGTCACTGATGCTAACCCCTCAACTAATATTTATTACCTAATAATACAACTAAATATTTAAATAATTCACAATAGGTAATATAAAAAAAACCCGTTTCAATCATAAAAACATATAAAAAATTATGCTAATGAATAATTACTAAAAAAAAAAAAAAATAAGAAAACAATCAAAATTTCATTAAAATATTAATAATTATTTTTATTTACATTTCATCAATATTGTAATTAAAATAAATAAATATAAGCAAAACTACTCAACTGTCATTAAGTAAATACCTGTACAAATCTCATTTATTTGTTATTAATCGAAAACTCGTGAATGACGTGATATGAGTCCATCAAAACTATAATACATATTAATTACCATTTCAGAAAATATTTGTCATTGGCATTGTTGAAGCTGGGCTTGGTCCTTATTTTATAACAATATCAATACCCACAAAAACGATAAAGTTTAGGTCAGTTTTTCAATCGAAAAATTGTTTGGAAATCTTGTAGTAAAACTGATCACAGTGATTTTGATAAAATGTCCTCAAATAATATATATGGATATAATATATCCATTCAATTTTGTTCTAGATACAAAAGTCAAAAATTCTAAAATATTACAATAGTGATATTTAATTGTTTGAGGATAAAATGATTTGACAAAATAATGTCATACGTGCATAAAGGTATACACTTTTTCTCCCGAGCAATATTGGAGTCACCTATGTAGAATAAATCAGACCTAGAATAATGGAATAAGTTTATTTATTGTTCATTCCTCAAAAAGGAACAATTCTATAAATCGTTCTTCCACAATGATGGAATGTAAGAAATAGATTTTGTATGATATTGTTTTCTAGCGCTCACCTCAGTATTAGTTTATTTTTATTATATTTTTTAATTTAAAAGCAATAATCACATCACGTTGACTATATATTGGTTCACGTTTAAAATGCTTAAATACAGTGTCATAGCCAAGGATTTCTTCATGGAACACTACTTAAATAATTCCTATATCCGATTTTCAATATGTACCTATTGCAATTAATATGATACCAATTCTCGATCATCACTTTTACAACCAAATAACTGTACTAAGATAATTTTTTTAAAAATAAATATGTTTCCGGACAACTGTTTAATGTGTATACTTAGGACAATTTATTGTACTTTGGAAAATGTACACTTAAAAATGTTATACCGATATGTTGATATGATGATATTCTTATAAACACTTAAACTGTGGCCAGGCGAAAGAATGAATCCGACTTTTCATAATGTAAAAACGAAATTATTGGTATTTTATTAAATAGCTTTGCCAGTATCTCAGTAATTTTTAACTTTTTGAAATCTTGCACAATTTGAAAAATGTGTACCTGTCTATAGTATTGTAACTGTATTGTAATGATTAATACGAATATAAGCCTAAGATTTGTATACGTTTTGTATATTATTTAACATAATGTTTGCAGTTTCAAAAACCATTTTTAAAAAAACTAACAAGTAGGGGATGGAAGCACTTCAACTGTCGGTTAGAATACTGATGGTAGATACATTAAATTTGAAAGCAACGATGAATCATTGATTTCTATAAAACGAATTTTCCCGAAATTCAGTATAATATAAATAACTATTACCGTCGAAAAAAATGGCGGTTAAAAAATGTCCGTTATAAGAATCATCTTTCCTTTACACTTACGAAAACTACTGGAGAAATCAAACATTACCTCTGAAAAATACTATTTAGAATTAATTTGCTATATAAAAAAAAAAAAACAGTTTACTTAGTTTACTACAGTTTAATTCCAACTCTACTCCCCTACCCGAACATTTATTTCCAGAAAAATAATAATGGACAAATAAATAAATAAACATCATACCAAGTAAAATCAATAGATTCCTTGCTCCGCTCAAAATCTAAAATGAGTTTTCAGCGCAAACAATAATAATATTATACAACATATATTACGTTATTTATTTCCATATACTTTTGCTTAGTTTTTAACCTATTCAAAATAAATATCAACTTAGCTAAATTTATACCAAGCAACTATATGGACGCAATCAAAAATAAATACTCGTTACCTTCACAGTTCCAAAGTCGGGTCGATAATATTACCATTACTATAAAGTATATTTATAGTAATAAAAAATATATATATTATAAATATATATATATATATATATATATATATATCTAAGTATACAGAGGGGCAACGAAGTATTTTTTTTCTTGTGGGAGGGAGAGGGCAGTGTGTTGAATTTGACCAACTGATTGAACTTTTTTTTTGAGTGCATTAATTTTGCTCATAAGCAAAAAAAAAAAAAAAAACAAGTCATTAACTTCTTTCTGTGTTCTGATATTCAATTACTGACCCTCAGATTGGTCATGGTCCTTTACAATTTAGCCAACTGATAATCCGATTTGGCCACCTGAAGCAAATTTGGGGGATGTAAAATTACCCCCCTCCCCCGCTAGTGATGCTCTTGTAAGTATACTTCAGACGTTGGTTGGGTGAATTTTATGTAGAAAATTACTGTTTACCGTCTCGGATGAAAATATATAATATGCGTTTTATATTTGTGGATTATCGGAGTGCGACGATTTTGATCAGTGATGAAATAAAATACAACCATTATGCTATATAATATAATAATATTCTTAACCGTTAAATATGCGATTAAAAAATATAAAATGGTCGATATAATATAGGTACCTACTGTAACGTGATAAAAAATTAAAAACCCGTCGAAAAATATTTAAATACTTACGAATAACTTATTAATAATGGCGTATATAAAAACGATAAAGTATTATGGTAATTTTGTTTGTGACTACCTACTGCTGTTGTTCATATAGGATACACGCCTAATGATATTATATGGTTTTTTTTTTAAAATGAAATTTTTGTTTATTCTATTGAGCCATAAATATTTTGTGGCCAAAGAGATTCGGAATGATTTTTATTTCGTACTCTGCCGAATTTCTTCTTTTGTTATTGTAGTATTTTATCAATTCAAACACAGTTTAGAAAATGTATTTTAATTTAAATTTATACACCGACAATTATTAAAAGTTGATACATATACTAATAATTTAAAATTCAGTATCTAGTAAAAATGTAATAATACATTTAAGTATTAAGCGAAACGTTGTGTAATTGAAAATAATTTTGACCGAATGTATAAAGTCGAAAATTTTAAATTGACATATTGTATCACATTTGTTTAAAATGTTTAAATCTAGGTAAATTGCGTCCCGTTTGAAACATTTCCTGTTAATCTTGTCAGAAAACATATTCTAAGCAGGTGATAAATCTCTTGGTTGTACAATGATGTTTATTTATTTTTTCCACGAACAAACTTGTTTTCAGAAAAGTTGCTCCAATCGTCAAAATAGCATGCTTACCGATTTCACGGTAGCAAATTTGTTCAGAACGGTACAATTGGTTGTACTTTGGTTGAAGAGGTAAATTTTTAGATTTTGAACATTTTCAAGAAACACGTAAGGAACAGTCAAATTAAGGAAAAGAAACTAATTAAATTTCCTTTTTAACTTTTGCAACTATTGAATAAAATTTCTCTTATTCAATGTTTCATGCATGTATTATAAATAATATAAATAATCATTATTAATACCTTTCAAGATATTTATAGATATGATATCTATACAATTTATAATATTATACCATTATAATACGTATCTATTATACTTAAGCTATAATAATATGTAACATAATATTATTTAGTACTAATTAATTAATAATAATAATATTTAAGTCTTTTTATATGAAATACGGAGAGGAGATGTATCAGATTACTTTTACTTCTCATTTTTAACTCCTAAAAATACATTTTTTCGTTATTTTTTATATTTCAAACGAAAAATCCTTCGCAATGTAAAAGTATAACGATACGTTCATACCACAACAACATTTCATGTGACATATTAATTCTATGCGTGGGTTTACGTGGCACGTGTCTCAAACGATAACAACGACACCGCATTGTGTTTTTCAACCATTGAAGCCAAACGTTACTTCGCCCACCGCCGTGCCGCACAAAATTCCATATTATGTAGAATACGTGATGATCATCTGTGTCGTAGTTGCAACAAAAACATAATCGAAATATGTTTAACCTCCCTGAGAAAACGACTCGGTGTAATGTTATTATTATTGCCATCGTTAGGCGGTAAGACGATTTCAGATATATTATTTCTAAACGAGCCGTATGGTGTTGTGTTCGTGCGAAATTTCGAAAAACACTTTTAAGTATAAAACAAATTTTTATCACAAATAAAATATACTACTCGTTTACATATAGAAAATTAAAAAAGATTTGTTTCAACTTTCCTAAAAATAAGAAAGCTAAGGGGTACTCTGACAACTGTAAGACACAACATAAAGAATATTAAAAACATAGATAATTTTTAATTTTTTTTTTTAGAAATAAAATGAAAATATTTTATAGTAGACACATTATATAAAAGTAAATGTATATTCGTAAACAGTAATGTACACAGGTGATTAATGGTTAATTGATTTGTTGATAATATTGATCATCTAGAATCTAGATGCTGAGTTAATATGCCGTATACATATTATTATATCATAGAGAACAGAAAGTTACACCTTGATTTGGACTCAAATATATCTTAAAAGTTATTATATACTTAGGCAATATAATTTAAATTTGTAATTGTATATTACTATTAAATGAAATCGCATTCCTTTTGTAAAAAATTCAAAATACGCCATTTTGCTAAGAGTGGATGGCATCAATAAATTTGTATCTGTGTCACTGACTACCAAAGTGTATCCATAAATTCCAAAAATCCTATAAAAACGGAAAATTTATTGGTCTTCAAATTAAATCGCACACGTATTTTCTCCTCAATAAAATGGAAACCTGTAAAATAAATGAATTGTTTTTAGCACATCTCATAGCCACGTTTCATTGTAGAAACATTATTTCTAAAATATTTCTTTTGTCTTTTTGTTCTAAACATCTTCTATGGTTATTATTATTTCCAAGGACATGTAATACCGCATAATATACGAATGTAGCAATTAAAACCATTTATATAGATCGAAATGAGAGAAGTTTATAAATGTTGTTAAATTATGTTTTTAACAAATTTAATTTTACTCAAAGCAGTTACAATATCATTTTTACGAATTGTGTAAATAAAAGTATTTTTAGTTTTGTTTAAATTATTTGAATTAATTTTTGTAATTCGTTATCTTATTTTTTATTCTAGTAGAAAAATATTTTCTGGGAATTAAAATTTACAGCAAAATATATTTTTTAAAATACAGCTATAATGATCAATCAAAATAATAAAATTCAGGAAAATATTTTTTAAGAATTTTTAATATTAAGAAGAACTATTTAAATAGGAAATTATTAAAATTAGAGGAACTTCTTTACAATACTGTACCATCCAATTTTTAGAAATACTTTTTATTTTGTAGTTACATATTATTATATAGTTTTATACGGTGAAAACAATTGTACAATCAGATATTGATATACGAATTTAGTTTCAATGTTATAGCTATTTAAAGATCGTTGGACCAATTTCATCTTGCATTTTCGTATCGAAAACATAGTTTTTAGCAATCATAGATAGATATGAGATTTCCAGTTTTTTATATATATATATATACAAGTACAATTCATATACGAGATTATGCATAAACGTCAACTTTATTTGTAATATTATTTTTATTTCGTTTGAACCTATAAACTGGGTAGGGTTATTCACTCATTCAAACAGTTTTAAATATCCATAACGTCAAGTGACTAACATGCTAAATTAAATATGATTTAAATGTACTTATTCATTCGACCTCATCTTTAATCTGAACTGGTCGCTTGCTCACTTCTCTCACTCGGACAGTTTAATTCAAAAATATCCCCCGATTTCCTATGAAAAACCACGTTGGGTAAGTAAAAGGACAAATTAAATACGTTTTGGGGGTAATTGTTTTTGGCCGCACCTAGAGATTAGACGAGTTCACTCTCTCAATATACTTTAAATCGAAAATATCCCCGATTTATTGAGAAACGACTTGTTGTAAACAACTTTTTTAATTTAAAAAAAAAGCAGTATAAAATATGTCATTTTAGATAGTACAAATTATATGAATCTGCTAAAATATAAAAACTAAATTCAATAACCAAATTCTGATTGCATTATGGTTTTCAATGTGAACAAATTGTATAAACTCCAAAAATTGGATTGTCCGGTAAAGTAAATAATAATTAAATTAGTAAAGTGTTTAGAAAGGAAATATAATAATATAATTTTTAAGAATCTGTAATAATAATAGACACTGGTAAAAGTTGGAAAATATTTCCTATAACTAAGAACTGATTTCTACTTCTGTAAAATATGGCAGAATTTTCATGACATTATACAACACGATACAGCAAAATTTTAAAAATAAAAAAAATATTAACTGAAATTCCTTATAGTATTTTAAAAGGCGATGAAAATTAGGACATAAAAATATGATATTATTGAAGAAATATGTAATGTGAAATACTAAATATATCATACTAGGCCATCCATAATAATGATGGGAACAAACATCTCACGATTTTTATATTTTTTTTTTCTTTATACGTGTATTTAATATATTCTATTTTTTAATGCATTTTACAAATTTGTTTGAAAAAAGTTTTGAAAATTATTATTAAAAAAGTTACTGCAATTTGAGGTTTATTTTTTGGGCGTAGATATATTTTCTGAATTTTAATTTATTCATTTTCCATTCTGAAATACTAATTAGATTGTTTAGTAAAAATATATGATATTTTAGTGAACAAAATAAAATAAAAAAAAAAAAACAAAAAATTGGAGAAAAATTGAAAAAAGATAAAATCCTGGCAAAAAAAACCCCTTGTGATTGGTAGAGAGGGTGTACTTTGACAGTTTAAAACTAAAATATCTCTCAATTTATTGTGAAATTCCACATCGGGTAAGTAACAGGACATTTTCATCACACTTACTCATTGTGCTTTATAGTCTGGATTATAAATAAATATAAATAAGTAAAAGTAAATTCGTAAAAGTAAAAAACAACCATAAAATTGTCAAAATTGAATTTGCCATAACATGGAAATTCTATTAGAACCGTCAAATTTGATTTCATAGTATTTATTTTTATCGAAAATGATGCAGATATGATATAAAAAAAAAGAAAAATCGATGTGGATGCTAAGCTGCATGCACAGTGATCTTTAAAAGTTACCTATTTATGTATTTTTTTCATACAGTAATTTTTGTTTTTGTAACCTGGTAGGTATAATAAATTTAGTCATAAATCTAATTTAGGTCCTCTTTAAGCAATAGCAAGGTTCAAGGGATAGGTGTCATTCAGCACTTTATGTAGTATACCTTTACCGGTACATTTATAATTTATTTTTTTCCCTATATACCTATATCCTATATCCCTGTAAAAACCTAAGGGAAAAATTTAATTTTAACTATCAATATAAGATCAGGAAAATTATAGCATAAAATTGAGTAAAACAATAGATGAATTCATTGTTTTGTATCCGCATAAGTCTATAAAATAGTAGTAGGAGTAGTATAGTAGTATATTACGATGTAGTAACATAACATATCCATATAGAATCGATATTCGGAAATATTCCTTTGTTCGGTATATTTTGGTTTCATTGGCCTTCAAATCGGCTGTTCAGAACTTATCACTACATTTCTTACTATCACAAAGATATAAAAAAAACGTTTATTATATAATATATGTTACGGGCAAAGTAGGAAATCCGGGCATTGTGCACAATGACCGGGCACTGTGTACAATGTCCGATTTTCAAGGGCAAAGTTGGAATAAGTTAACATTGCCCGGGCTTTGTATACAGTGCCCAATTAGATTTGGGCACAGTAGATTAAATATTGAATATTATATAAAAAATTAAATAAAACATCTTAC
>JAIPRL010012470.1:0-12002 GCA_025469235.1 Pemphigus obesinymphae | reverse complement strand
TAAACTTTATACTTACCCTTAATTACATAAATAAAAGATTATTGAAGAAAATTGACATAATAATACTCAACAAATAACGAAAACAATGTAATTATCACACATACTATCTTAAATCATGCACCGGTCTGCATATAAGCATACCATACATTGCTAGAGACCCAGAGCCAAATCGCGAGCTCTGATTGGTTGTATTTAACTGGTGATAATAATTCAAATTTTTTTATCCAACTATAATAAATAGTAACTGTAGTATCACAGATTACAAATTTACATTAATTTATTTTATATTTTGTCATGCGTTTTTCCATAGCGTCCAAATCGCGAAGGATTGTAATCGTCGTGTACAGCCGATTAGCCGCTCTAATCTCAATCAATGTTACCTATTTCAAAAACGAAATTGACAACCGCAACATAATATATGGATTATAGGAGTATTACATATTTTATGTGGCTATATAGGTACGTGCTCCATGTATATATAATATAATATAGTTAAATGTTAATGTTTACAACATAGTATAGGTATACAAAAAAATGAATAAATTATAATATAAATTACGATAATACGACAGAAATCTAAACTGTACCATTTTTTCTAAAATTATATCACTTTCGTAAACACTATGCGTCTATTCTACTATAATTCCTACGTTATAACTTATAACCAATATACTTTGATTAGTATTTAAAATCATAATGCTAAATAATATAATATATGCTTACAAAATTCACAAGTGCATAGTGTATATTATGTGTTATGTTGTATGCCCTATAGGTACCTACCATACTTATCTGATATCATTACATTATTATTTGTTATATTATAAAAATAATATACACAACAACGCACGTGAATAAATCGCTAAGAGTATATTTAAAATTGTATACTATTTTACTTACTTGATAACTGCCGTCTGCAGTCCACCGATTGTCAAATCACACGACAACAGTAAAATAAATGACAAACAAAACCCATAATACGAAATACGAATATCAAACATAATATTATAAAGTCCGGGCGACCGCCTGCGGTTGCGCTTTTATACTACCTACTATATAAAAATAATTTCTGAAATATTGTTCAAAACATTTTTATATTACTCTTTTCAAACACGTGATTTTTTATGAACTTGAAAATATATTAAAATATAGTTATTAATAATATTTTGAACTGATATCATATTTTTTTTTAATTAAATTTTTTCTAAACGTTGAATATTTCCGGGGTGGAGGGGTTGTACCCCCGTTACTACGCCCCTGATTAATTACTATGGTAATATTATTTCTTATTTTCTGGCGTTTAGAATTTCTTCGTTGACCATACTAAGTTTAAAATAATAGTTGGTAAGAAAAAATTAAAACTATTTTAAAAATGATAATATAATTATATACTAAGTACGTAAGTGACCTATAAATCGGAAATAAAGATTTCTTAGTATATTGTAAATAACAATACCAGCTAATATATTTTGTAGTTAAAACTTCGTGATAAATGTAATAATATTATATTGAATATAATATAAAAATAATTTTCCTCTATCGCCATTCGTCAGTCATTACTATATTATATTATAATATAATATAATATTACTATATTACTTACTTCTGGAAGTATCCTCATGTAAGGTTTATGAATATAGACACATCATATTTGTAGTTTATCAGTATTTTTTACAAATATTGTTATTTTATATTATTTAAAATTTAATGAGTGATTCGAAAAAATATTGTATTTTTACGTTTTTACAGCGTAAATTGAAAATAATTGCAGCTCGCATGAAGCAAATTCGCTCAATGAAAATGTAAGTTTACTAAAAAAATAATAATTTGTATACCTAAATATCGAAGAATACAATTTTCTAAAATATGTTGAATATATATATAAAAATAATTTTAAATATTTTTTCGTAGTGTCTTGAAATTAATTTTTGACTTACTTAGCAATAAATCTAATAGCCCACAAAAAACATGCAAATGCAACAACTTCTGAGCCCTACTTATGAGTTATTACCGAATCTATAGTTATACCTACTTCATACTTGAACTTTGTTGAATACTCTAGGCATATTTTCTTTTTTATATAGGTATTAATTTTATTTATATATTATATTGTTATTTTTATTTTCATAAGAGTATATTTTCACCTAAATTGTTTTAATTATAATTAAATTTTTTATTTTTTCATTTTTAATATAAATATAATACGACTATAAGTTAATTTTCTAATGTATTTATTTTAATAGTAATTGAATTGTATGCTTATAAATTTTACATTTTAAGACAAAATATTATCATAGTAGTGCGTATCTGGATTATATACAAAATATATTCAAACAATCTCAAAAATCATTTCTCATAAGTTGTAATTATTTTGTACAGTAATTTAAAGGTTTTTGACAACATTTATTATTTTAGTATAAAATTTCCTCGTAATTCCAAAAAATAAAATTAATTAAAAAATTGTAATCTTCTTTGAGTGTGAACTACGTATTTTACTATATTACACATATTATTATGTATATTATTCAAATATTTGACATATCTATAAAAACTAAGTTTATAATAATATATTATATTATTAAAAACAAAACATCAAGAAAATATTACATGATTTTTCTCTTTGGTGAAAGCCGGCCATAATTACCAAACCCGTCCAATAATTTACTAGTCATGTTTGTCGTAGCTATCAAGAACCATGTTCGACTCCATCTAATATGTGAAGGTGCAAATATGAGCATGTTAGAGTTTGAAAAATAAGAGGATGTAAAACTATTTTATTTAAATTACTAAAATTATAAATATAAAAAGTAATTTAGGACAAATTTTCAATGTACATAGATAATTTATTTTAAATTTAAATTTAATTCCAAAGGACTGTTTGTGATCTCATCGAATCTAGAAAAATTAATTTGTTCCTATTATCATAATATGTTTTACCTAAATATGTATATGTTATATGTTATAGATATTATTTATACCCAATTATATAATAATATTATATTTTTGTTCCTATATACATATAAGTAAATTTAAGTTTAAAAAATTATAATTTTTATGTTTGATGTTGATAACTGAATAGGAACATTCTTGTATTAATTCCAATATTTTAATGTACTTATTATACCTGTATATTATTGTCCTAATTTTAAGGATAAAATAAATTGATAATTGTACATTCAAAAATATGTATCATCTTATATTTGTGAAATTGAAAATATAATGTTTACTTAATAATTTGTGTATAATTTATGTAATAAAAACTTTAAATGTTTTCTGTTAATCATTGTTTATACTTATTTATCTATTCCAAAAATATTTGAAAGTATCTAATTTCTAATATTACAATAGTATTGCTAGAAGATTTAAGCTTGTGACACCAACGTGATCGTATAACTTCCCAACGTCGACGCAATATCAACTCCGTTGCGGGTTTTGAATTTTTGAATGGCCATACCTACTTATTTAGTAGTAAGTTTTGAATATAGGTATATTCAGTGATGTAGTCGTAAATAAATTAGTGGGTACGTATTTAGATATTTAATTTAGGCACGTAGCTAGAATTTTTACCATATGTGGTCAAAACAATTGAAATACGTATTTTTCACCAAATATCGAAAAACGCTTTCTAAAGTGGAAAATAAGAATAAAGACTTAAAAGAATTGAGAAAACTAGCTTATGTCACTGACTATTCTAAGGAGACTCGTGCCTGTCCGATATTGAATTAATCCAAGCATGAGGGGGGAATCAGTCACCAAGTTTAAACCCTGTACTTGTCCAAACCCACCAAATCCTCATTTATTTTTAATCAAATATCACAACTGGATATACATATACTTGTACTATAATATAACGCATCAAATAATCAAATGGCTAAAACATATTTTGTTACACTATTTTTATTTTGTAAACATTTTCAGAATTTAATTTGGTTACATATTTTTATCAAAATGTAGCAACTAGCAGTTTAATACACTATTGTGTACATACGGATTTACAAATTTATTTTAGGTACATGCATATATTAAAATATTGATAGTGGGTAAACGACGTGTACCCTCAGTGATCACTAGGTAGAATATTATATAATTTGTAATTATGTCAGTTTTATAGTAGGTAATAATTGTTATTTTAATTTTTATAGATTGATTGATTTCATAATATGGCTAGAAAACTAATGTATTTAAGCGGCTAATGAGGTCTGTATGTTAGAAATTGAAAATGTTGATGATCCAGAGCCAATATCATTGAGAGTTGAACAAGAAGAAGTGACAACGGCACATACTTCAACAACAGAGGAAGTCTCTAGGAAGAAGAAAATCCAACTTTGGTGTTGCAAAATCACAGAATAATTTATAATTTTTTTAATATATTAAGCGATTCATAATCGGCATATGATATATGTAAAAATATATTAAAAAGTCTTTCATAAACAATAACCACTTTAGTATGGCATCTAAAACTCATATTAAACAATATTTAAAATATCAAAACACATTAAAGAGAAAAAACATGTTAAGAAAGAAGAACAAGGATTGAAAAAAAAATATGAAAACAATTTACACAAGCAATCCAGAATTCATTCAAGTTAAATTTATATTTATCACCAAATAGTCCAAGAGCCATGTTAATTACCCAAAAGATAATATAGATAGGATAGGTAATATTAGAAAAAAATATTTTGAAATCCAATAATTATCATTATTTTTTATCTAGATAATAATGAGTTTATAGTTTATCTTTATGTAGATAAATGTATAGTTATCTAATTCCAACACTGTATATAGGTACCTACTGTTATGCATAATATAAATTATATACGTAAATTTTATATTTTGAGTACAAAAACTTTAATAAAATAACATATTCAGTCAATATAATTTCTAATTGAAATTATGTAATGAGTATTCATAGGTATATATTATAATGACTATAGTTTTAGGTTTTTAACCTATGTGTATTTAATTAATTAATTTTACACACAAAACCACAAAATTTACAATTTAACTGTTTGAATCAAATAAACTACAAAAGAGTCGGACTGGTATCAAAAGGCCTAGTGACCCCATCCACAACTTGGTCATAGTGTCCATGAACAATAAAAAATTCCACTAAAAACGAAATATTTTTTGCAAAATCTAAATTTAATTACCCATAGAAAGTTAGATTGTTTACCTATAATTTTTTTTAGTGTGTACCTATGTTTTATAAGATTAGGTATAAGGTCTTAAACTCAAAAATTTAACTTAAAAAATTAAATTGATATACAATTTAAAAATAGATTCAGTTTAGAGTTTGACGAGGACAAAGTGAACAGTTATTCTTTTTTGGTTGTAAAAGTTTACATATTATTGTATTTTATTTTTTTTAATAAATGTTAAAACTTTTTGTGCACCTATTATGTTTGCTTTATATCATTAATGTTATAAGTACTAATATACTCAATTTAAAGCTAAACCAAAATAATTACATTTAATACTGCATATTTCGTATTTTTTCTTTTATATTTTACCTTTATAAGTGGATATTTAATAATTATAAGAGTATCCAAATCCAGTCTTTAGTTATAATTTATAAGTAGAGTTTTGCACCCATAATCCTATATGGTCCATATAGCCCATAAATCTTAAAAACCTATGATAAAATAACCCATAAATGTACAGACCATTTAAATAGGTATGAAGTAAAATCCCTTAGTACAGATAATAAAAAATAAATAGTTATATCGGTTTGAACCGTACGCCGAATAACAACACTTAATCGCGGAACATATTTGGTCTTGACGTGGTGCCGAGGGAGATTAATTTTAAACTACGTCAAGCAGGAACATCCCATTAGTATACCCATTGAATAAGGTTATACTATGTTTAAATAAGATAAAATGTTTAATTTTTAATTTTAATTTTTTATTTTTGAAATTTACATTATACTATAACCCTCACCCTTATAACTATATTGGTACAGTAATATTAATGTTATTAAAAACAATACGTGGTTATATAAAAAAATTTTTTTTTAAATTATATATTCTTAAATGAGATACGTAGCTCATTGCAAAACTTCTTTCCATTCATTTTTAATCCCAGGTCCTCATCTATAATAAAAATAATTGATCAATTTATTTATGAGTATGTTGTAGTTTCAAGATAATTATGTTCTGTTATCGTTTTTGTTTTCTTTATCTTTATAGTCATTTTGTTGACTGTATATTCATAAAGTAATTTTTTTTAATTCTAAGCAGAGCGAGAAAACTATAGTTTGGTTTAACAATGATGTTTATTTATTTTTGTATTTTTTTTTTTTGTTTTAGTGAGAACCAGTTTTGGATTGAATAATTTCGTTAAATGTATATCTACCCCTTTTTACAGTAGAAAATTACTTTCAAAAAAAAATTTTTGAATTTTCGTTCATCACGTAAAATACAAAAATATTCAAAACATCAAAAGCACTCAATATTTCCTCGCAATTCCGAAACTAATGTGGCTAGAAAATTTTAAATTTTCACAGAACATGTATTATAAATAAGTCCATAATATTTTCAATCAATCTTACGAATTTTTTTCAAATTACTTTTTGACCAACATTAATTATATATATATATATATAATACTAAAGAAAAATTAATTTAGCATTATCATTTGTAAATAATTATTTAACTTAAGAAATAAGGAGAATAGATTAAGATGTTTCGGTCATGTATAAAGGAGAGAAAAACTAATTCTAATTAAAGAATTAAGATTAGTAAAGGAAATGTCTGTTGATGGAATGAAGGAGAAGACGAAAAAGAGGTGAGGGGATATTTTTATATGATTATTTATATGAACGCACAACGACAGCGACAACAATATACACAAAACTTGGCTTTAATGACCTTTTTTTGGTTATATTTTAATCGATACAAAAAAAGTATAAATAGGTATACCGACATGGGTACAAAAATAAATAAGTGTTTTCACGTCGACGGCACTACTACGGTGAGCGCAGACTTACCGACGCGTATGCAGTATGCATACACATACAAATTAAACCGGAATGGCTATACTGAATAAAATATTTTACGTGTTTATAGAACAAGTTAAAAATATTAACGCATCAAATTAAATTTCTGACTACTGCCAATAAAATTGTAAAAAAAAAAATAAGTACCAAAATAAAAATAAAAATATTTTTTTTAGAAACCATTAGCCTTGTATAGCTTTGCTTAGAATCTAAAATTATACCCCTCTTGTATAGTATCTCTTCTTAATTCTTAATAACGCGCATGAGGTATTAGAGTGAGAACTATTAATTTAAACTATCTAAATTGGTTGAAAATTTTACTAAAAAAATACAATTCCCAAGTTTTGTTATTAATAAATAAAATAATACATATTAAGTTAGAAAAATGAACAAAAACTCATCAACAATTAATACTTAATTTCAAGTAAACTTCGCAAAAAGAAAAAAAGAAAAAAAGAGGAATTATTATTTACCACGTGCGCGTTTATGTAAATGTATTTATTTACTTTCTAGAAATTAAATATAGTGACTAAAATGCATCATACTTTCTACTTGAAAAAATTTCAAGAATGATCTACCATGCACTAAATTATAATAAACAATACATTTTATTAAAAATGTTATTATTATATATATAACATGAACATAAAATTAAGAAATGTTATGATAAATATATTATGCCAACTAAATGTCTAAATGTGTAGAATGACATTTTTAATTCGGATAATCAAATATTGTAATTATATTTTTCTGAGCCTGGGGTCAACCTAAATACACATTTTGGAGTATTTTTCTTTATAAACAATAATTTTATTTGAAACAATAACCATAATAGTGTAAGAGGTCTCATAATAAATTTGGTGGATACGGTAAATCGATCTAATGTCTCGTTTTCAGTTATCCCGGAATAATTCGAAATTTATAGAAATATGACGTTAGTATTTTAGAATTTAAAAGTGGATTGATCACATGTTATGTATAATAAAATGTAGGAAGTTATTATATATATATGATTGGAATTAATTAAAATATGAAGGAATATTAAATGAATATATAATTTTAAGAACTGTTAAAATAGTATGAGATTCCGGAGCGAAAGTATAAAATCAGTAATAAAGATTTAATCGTATTAACATTATCGAATTTAAAACAGTCGAACATAAATGTTTATTAACAATTTACCAGCAAGTTGATGAGGTTGAATTACTATAGAACGACAGTATACCAAAGATACCACAAGTATATTACACTATATACTACTATAAGTACTTATATATTGTATCGACGACGTGACGGATACAAGATAATTTTATGCAATAATCGTTCTTCAAAAGGTGAGATAAATTATTGTAGTGAATCAGAAAATACCGGGAATAGTTGCAGTCTATTTACTATACGATTTTTTTTAAACCTTTGTAAAATAACTCGTTTTTCACAATGGTGTAGCGGAAAATTTATACCCACCAAATATATACCTCCTGGGGGTATTAATACATGAGTTAATAATCACCCAACGTAACATGTTTATCGGCATGAGCTCTTAAATGATATCTCAATCTAATTTGTTTTGACTGCCAAGGGTTTTTTTCAAATGTTTACTAAAAAAAAAAATATTCAAAGAAATTTGTCTGATTCTTCCCAAATTGTAAATATCTTTCAATTATTGTTCACCTAAAATGTTTTTTTTATATAGTTTTAATCTAATATGAGTTGAGATTTCAAAATAAAATATCGTAACCGTAAGATGCCATCTTTCAAACAATTAATTATATGTCCATAACCATGAGATCTCAAATTAAATCTCACACTGAAAAAGTACATCTAATGAGACTTTAAACAAATTTCAAACAGATAATTATTTATTGTATAACAAATAAATTCGTCAGAATCACGTCAAATTGTTAGCCAATTATATTATGAAATATAATCAAGTAAATAATCACAAAATCAAACAAGGTCGATATAATTGATAAAATGATAACAAACATTAAACTAGATACTTGATTTAAGATAACAGACTTATTATAATAATTATAAATTTAATATTTAGTTCCCAATTAAAGTTGATATAACCAAATAATTAATATAGAATTATGAATTCATATTATAATATTCAAAAATTCATATAAAAAACTAATAATGGTAGACGCATGCTAAAAACACGAAATGCATTTGGCAACACTGTAGATTTAAAATCCGACAAAAAGATATAGATAATTGAGACCTACAATAAAACTTCCGTAATCTCCGTCACATTCTTGTGAGATCTCATATGAAATCTCAAAACCAACTTTTAGGAATTGACTTAAATTTAAAATAAGATCTCATGACGAGAGAGAGTAACATAGGGAAAAAACCCTAGGCGGTCAACGTCTTAATATCCCCCACTAAATTTATATTGGGAGGTAAGAACTACCCGGTATGTATTTATGTATTTATAATCATACTTAGGAAAATTAAATAAAATAATAAGAAAATAATAAATAATAAAAATGTCAAGTGTTAACGCTAAATAAAACTAATATTAATATATTTATATAAAAAATATATTAACTAATATAATATTTTATATAATATAAATAATACAGCTATATAATCAGTGATCACGGACTAAGATATACAAGACAAATTACTGACTGGGACCGTAATAAATGCGGTCAAGATGTGTCACCAGCAGATTTTAGCAGAGCAAGAGTCATCTTGTGACAAAGTCATGCAACACACGGATAGTATTTTGTGGCATCTATTGCTACAAGAATACTATTTATACTATTCTATTTATGATATTTTTAAACTAGGTTTACCGCAAAATAAATTTTTTTTTCTCCAGAGCTGAGTCCTACAGACCATACCAAACCTTGTATTTTATTACTAAATGTATTATTTATTTATTACCTATTACATATTATTATTCTTATTGTAATATTAATATATATTTTTATAAATTTGTATAATAATTACAATTTTTTTTTTTATTCAAAATGGTAAAAAAGTCAACAGTTTTGAAATGTCGAAGCCATGAAAGCAATGTCAAATTTCCTTTATTTAAATTGCCAAATTATGAAAACATTAAAACTTAATGGTGTATAATTGTTTCACAAAAAAATAATAAAATTACCAATGTAAAATTTATATGTAAATTACATTTCAAAAAAAGTGAAATTATTTGTTCTTATTCTCCGCTGATGCCACATGGTAAAATATTTAGATATTCTATATTCATGTGCACAAAATAAAATTTTTATAACTGTCTTTATTTTTATATGAGTGATGAAAATATTTTGATGAGTAATGTGAAACAGTATAGTGGTAAAAGAAAAAAATTTTCAGTTGTGCCTTGTAGTTACTATACACCTAGTAATGATTCTGACATTGTTAAATTAGAAAATGTTAAGCCTAGGCTACAAAAAGGTTCAATTCCTTTAATTTATAAGAATTTTGAAAGTAAATACCTATATTTAAAACTATTTAAAAAATAAGTAGTATTAATTTAAAATGTATGTACTTGACTAAATATATTGTCTAGGTGAAAATTGTAGTTTCAATAAAATTGAAAATTCTGACGTCTGGCCTTTAATTTAAAAATTAAATTCTTATGCTATATAACTTAGTCTAGCATGCAGACAAAAATCAAATATGGCCAAAAGAAAAAGAAGCAGTTGATAAAGTCAGATTGAAATTCCCTGTAATTATTAATAATTCGAATGCAGATTAAGGGGCCGGGTGCCGGTACTATTTCTTACAGAAAAACGATCACGGCTTATAAAATAAACCAATTTGAACTTTTTTTTTAAATTTAAAGGGGCATGTATAACAACATATCACGTTCAACTTAGATTTATAAAATATGTAAAATTTACATATAAAATATTCAAATTTTTCCTATTTTAAATCATCATAACCAGCTTAAGGGACCAATGAGGTCCAACGCTGCCGCCATCACAAACTTATTCCACTCTCCTCTATTGTACAGCAACGTCTATCTGAACTCCTAGAAGTATTTTCAAATCCTTTATGACAGAGTCCCTCCATCTTGTTCAATAATAACAATATGTTATAAATAAACATTAAAACTTTTATTATTATTATTGTTTTTTTTTTTTTATATAAATTGTATTTATATATAATATATTTGAAAAAAAAAACGAATTGGGCCTTTGTTCAAATAACGTCATTATATGAAATATATATTATAAATTAATTATATGGCCCCCGATACAATATATGATTTAAATTACCTATATAATGTTCCTTAATAAGTAGCCAACACCAGACCACTTGAAGAATATATTAATTATATTGAACACTAATTTATAATTTATAAATATGAATGTAATATGTTCTTTATAAATTGATTAGGATACAATTTCCAATGACATTGGTTCATTTAATATATTGACAGAAGTAATTTCTAACATAGTTGCCCATGATTTGGAACCAAATTTATGATAATAATAGGATTATTTTTTTTCTGACTAAAAATATTAATTGAGAGAAAATAAAAACTATTATTATAAAGCAGTTAACATTTGCTGATGATGGAAATATATTTTGTTCTATAATGAATATAATTAAATTGAAAGAAATAGGAATAAACAAAATATGTTATCCTTTTACGGTAAACTGTCTAAAACAGGTAATTCAAGATTTAAATGACACGCTCTCTAGTATTTTAATTATAATAAACGATATTATATTGTGTTGATAATTCTACCACTAGATAGCTGTTTCTGTCATTAAATCCGTCTAGTGACATAACGTGACCATTTTTTTCAGACGAGTGGTTTGTCCTGTATTTCTTAGTTCGTGTCAGTGACGTACCCATAGGGTGGCATGACGGGCAATAAGCCACAGACTCGTGACTCTGAGGGTCCATCAACATGGGCGTCCATTAGGGGGGGCAAAACAGGGACATGTCCCCCCCTGGCTTTTCCGTACCTACTGTAAAAATTTTATTTAAATTATATTAAATCACTAAATCCAGTAGATAGGTACTATAATATTA
>JAIPRL010012469.1:0-12002 GCA_025469235.1 Pemphigus obesinymphae | reverse complement strand
GAGGAATGTGAATATTTGTTGTGTGCAAGAAACAAAGTGGAAAGGGGAGAGAGCAAGAGAAATTGGAGAGGGGTATAAAATCATATATTCAGGAAGGACTAGTACAAGGAATGGGGTGGGAGTGATACTAGATGAAGAAATGAAAGGAAAAGTGGTAGAGGTGATTAGAAAAAGTGATAGGGTTATTTCAGTGAGAGTAATATTAGAGGATAAGGTATTAAATATAGTAAGTGCGTATGCTCCACAAGTGGGATGTGAGGAAAGTCAGAAAGAGGGGTTCTGGCAAGAGATGGATGAAGTAATGCAAGGAGTACGAATATTGTATTTGGTGGGTTTATGAATAGACATGTAGGCTGTCATAGAATAAATTATGATATAGTGCATGGAGGGTATGGGTATGGAGAAAGAAATGAGGCTGGAGAAAAAATACTTGACGTTGTATCAGAGAGAGAGGATTGGGTAGAGTATAAAAGATTATCTAAAGCAGCAAAAAGTGCAGTGAGTAAAGCTAAATTAGAGAAATATGATGTGTTATATGAGAAGTTAGGAACTAAAGAAGAGGAAAAAGAAGTGTACAGGCTGGCTAAGGAAACAGAATAACAATCCAGGGACTTTAAAAATGTTTGGTGTATAAAAAATGAGGATAAAAGGGTGTTAACAGAGTAAGAGGAAGTGATAAAGAGATGGAAAGACTATTTTGATGGATTATTAAATGAGGAATTTCCTAGAGAGGCAATTGATCGGGTAGAGTTGAATTTATGTATGGTGGATTTAATAAGGGAAGAGGAAGTATGGAGTGCTGTGAGAAAAATGAAAAATAAAAAAGCGGTGGGACCGGATGGAGGACCAGTAGAAGTATGGAAAGTATTAGGAAATTTAGGTATACAATGGCTGACAAAGTTCTTTAATAAGGTACTAGTAGAAGGGAAAATTTCAGAAGCGTGGAGGAAGAGTTGTGTAGTACCAATATTTAAGGGTAAAGGAGATGTACAGGATTGTAGGATTGTGAAAATTGTAGAGGGATAAAACTTATGAGCCACAGTATGAAGATTTGGGAAAAGATAATAGATAAAATTGTAAGAGGTCAGACAACTGTTACTAGAAATCAGTTTGGGTTTATGCCTGGGAGGTCAACAATGGAGCCAATATTTTGTGTGAGACAGATTGTAGAGAAGTACACAGAAAGGAAAAAAAAATTGTGTATGGTATTTATTGATCTATAGAAGGCTGATGATAGGGTTCCTAGGGAGATCTTAAAGTGGGCATAAAAATTGGGCAAAGAAAGGATTACCAAAGGTGTATGTGAACATAATTGAAGATTATGTATAATATTAAGTATAAAGGGGCGAGTACAAGAGTGAGAAGCCCGTGTGGAGAAACTGAGAATTTTAGGAGTCAGAGTGGGGGTACATCAGGGTTCAGCTTTGAGTCCTTACTTATTTTCCCTGGTAATGGATGAGATAACAAAGGATATACAGAGGGAGGTGACATGGTGCATGTTGTTTGTAGATGATATTGTACTGATAGGAGAAAGTCCTGAGGAAGTGAATGGTAGACTTGAAGAGTGGAGGGAAGCTCTGGAAAGTAAAGGACTAAAGATTAATAGAAGTAAAACAGAATATATAGAGTATGATTTTGGTGAAAGGGGACACAGAGGGAATAGAGAAAAGCTAGAAATAAAGTTAAGTGGTGATGTGGTGGAAGAAGTGGAGAGGTTCAAGTATTTAGGGTCCGTTGTACAGAAAGATGGGGGTTTCGAAGAAGATAAGAAACACAGGATTAAGTGTGGATATGACGAAGTGGAGAGAAGCGTCAGGTATTCTGTGTGATAAAAGAATCCCTATTAGGTTAAAAGGTGAATTTCATAAAGCAGTGGTGAGACCTGCAATGATGTATGGAACACAATGTTGGGCAGTAGATAGAAAGATAGAACCGAGAATGAGAATATTAAGGTGGATGAGTGGAGTTACTAGAGAGGATAAAATAAAAGTTGAGTATATCAGAGGTAGTATAGGGGTAGTTTCGATAGTAGACAAAATGAGAGAGAATAGATTAAGATGTCTCGGGCATGTATTAAGGAGGGAAGAGACTGAGGCAGTAAGATTAGTAAGGGAAATGCATGTTGACGGTTAGAGGGGGAGAGGAAGACCGAAAAGGAGATGGGGGTATGTGATGGCGAGTGATATGAGGAAGATGGGAGTAAGTGAAGAAGATGCGGGTGATAGAGTTAAGTGAAAGTGTAGGACCACGGTGGCCGACCCCAAATAGTTTGGAGAGAAGGCGAAGGAGAAGGAGAAGAAAGTTTTAATTTTGTGTTAATTAATGAACAACATGGATTCCGTTCTGGCAAATCAACTATCACTAGTAGCGTAATTTTTACAACGTACATTTTCGAAAATATTGAAGCTGGTTACCAGGTCGATGTCATTACTACCAATTATAGAAAAGCTTTTGATACTGTCATTCACGATCTATTAATTAGCGAACTGTATCGCTTGGGTGTTGGCAATCTTCTCTTATCTTGGCTCAAATCCTATATCACTGGAAGGAAACAGTATGTATCTATCCTGTGTTTCTCTTTTGATATTTTGCGCTCGAAGGATATCATCAGGAGTAAAATAAATGTTTGATAGAAGATAATATGTGGAAATGTAGGAGGTAATGAAAAGTTATATACAGTAATAGTAACAGAATATATTTTTTTAAAGAAAATTAAATTTTTTTTAATAATTGGAAATCCAAGTTGGAAATTTGGGAGCTACAAAGGTCTTTTTAGGAATAAACTTAATAATAGCAATGAAAAGAGCATCAATTAACACTGCACCAGCATCAAAGTTATAGGTATAAGAAAAAAAATTCTAAAATTTTTTAATGTAAGTTAATGTACATAATTAATTTTAATAAATATGAATAAGGCATAATATCAGTAATATTAATTGTCGAACATTCTTTGATGATAATATTTCGTTATTTCATTATATTTTGATCTATTAGATTAGCTACCCTTTTATTTCAACATTTTTTTAGATACAGTAAGAGTAGCATACTTTCACACTTCTTGAATTAGGTAATTAACAGATACATGATAAAACTAAAACTATTACTTTTATGATATAGAAATCTCAAAATCGATTTTAATAAATAATAACTATAAATATATGTGGTTAACTAAATACATTGATATTGGTAAAATTAGCTATTTTGCTATTTAAAATAAATAGAAATGTTTAAAATAAATGTATAAATTTATAAAAGTAGAGGACTTTTTAAAGAATGGCAAGTACGGCGATGATAAATGCTTAATTTTACAATAATACCTACTTCACTTATTAGATATAGGAAATACTTGGCGGAAGTATTGAATTTAAAAGCAATGATAAATAATTTATTTGGATAAAATATAAATCATTGCAGATTTGATGAATCAATGATATTAGGGCGAGTTATTATTAGACTGGCGAGTTAGAATCGTATTGTTATCATAATTCAATTTTAAAAATGATTTTGAGCTAATTTTATTTTATCAGATAAACATATAAAACAAATAACAATTTCAAACTCCATATTGTTTTGAGTAAGATTTCCTATACCTATACATTTTTAAACTCTATATTGAGATAATCTAAAAATTATTACTTCTAAAACAAGTATTATCGTCCTTCCCCTTGCAAAAAAATAAACATCACTCATCTCATTCATAATATAAAATTTAATTTTTTAATCAATATTATATTGTGATCCTTCATTTTTCCTTATTATTATAATTTATAGGCACATATGTATAGTGTTTCTAAAAACAATTTCAACATTGTATTATTTTTCGATACATTTATTCATGATTTTGGTGAAAAACTTAAAAGAAAGTGCAAGAAATTTGAATACTATATAGTTTATAGTTAATATTTACGAGGGTTACTCGTTGTTTGTAATACATTTCTCATCTACTATGACAGTAATTTGTTGTTTTTTAAAATATTACCGTATAATAAATATGATTTGTATTCACTATTGTACTAAAATTTTCTCGTTACACGACATTTTATTTAAACGCGTGAAATGACTAATGAGTTTACTCTAAGATAACTTTTTTCATTTCTTCGCAATTATACATTTTCCCGCTGAGAATTTTGTAATTAAAAGTAAAAAAGAAAAAACACTGTTGAGCTGATATTGTGCACTGTGTCTTATTTATAGAATAATTAATTTTAATGAGTACTGATTTAAATAAATATAAAAATATATTTCATATTAAGAAAAACGAAAACAGTTTCTTTTTTTTTAATTAATTGTTCTTTGTATTGATCATATTTTTAAAACTTTTAGGAACCCATATTAATATATTATCGTTAGAAGTAATTTTACTTTAAATCAAACAATATCAGAATTATAACTAAACAACATATTTTACTAAAATACAATTTTCAAATAATCTTCCAAGGTATATTTTCTCTACCCTATAATATAAAATGTATAATACATATATGTATAAATTAACAGCATATTGTTCTGCAAACAATCATAAATATTATGAAACATATAGGTAAATGCAATTTATACATTCAAACAACATATTTCATGTACAAAATGAGTTTCCACCTTTCAGGATATAAGTTAGTTAGTTAAAATTAAATCCAGTCTGTCATTAGTGGATACATTTTTATGGTGTGGAGTTCAATTAATTGGAAAATATGAAAAATGTAAGTACCATGTATTTCTTTATGGAGAAATTCTACTTAAGTAAATCGTCAATAAATTAATGTCAGTCGGAATTTTGTCGACAAATTACAGAAAAATTAGATGCCATTTTTTTTGCTTATTACGTTTTTTGAGACACCTCTTCCCACGTTGAATATTTCTTCATTATGGCCCTGAGTATTATGGAAGAAAGACCCCCGTATTATTGTATATTGCATTCATATTTTATTTTTACCTATTATATTTAAAATAAAAATATTATAGAATAAGTACCATTATCTAGTTTAGTAAAGATATCTTGAAACAAATGACAGAGGCAATTCGTTCTTATCAAATGTTATCCAATAACTCATTGATAATTTCGACTGCATGTCATTTAGTTATGTAATAGGTTTAATACATTATCCTATAAAAACTGTAATGTAGTTTTTTGTACCCATGGGGTTTAAACGCAGATATTTGACAAAAGTACAAAATATTTACTCGGGGATTACACAATAGACTGTATGTTTTCATATCAAGCGGAAACTTAATTTCTGCGTGCAAATTTACTTGTTTTGAATTTATCATATATTAAAGTATTGGCCAAATTATGAAAATAATTATTTCAAATACGAAATAAAAACATTTGTCAAAAATGTTTGATTTTATACCGAGTAATAAAAGTTTCAATTATTCAAAATACGAATTACATAAATGAATTACACTAAAGATTTATAAGAATTTTATGAAATTTATGTTATTAATCGACCTGTAAATGATGATTTTGGGGCGTAAATTTCAAGGGCAACAAAAACCTCTATTTATATTAATAATAATATATTTTAATTTATTTATATTTTAGTTGTCAAAAAACATTTAATATTTTTAAAAATTATTAAAATTTTTGGAAAAATCTGTTGAAAGTAGTATAACTTCAGTTTTATTTATACATTTTTAAAGTATCATATAACCGTAACCAACAACGTTCACTTATAATATTGGTTTGGCGAACCGAAACCTAAACTCCCAAATATTTTGTTTTTAATTTATGTCGTTAAATATAAATAGTTAAGACATTTTTTTTAGACAAAAAATGGTGCTTTTTAAATTATTTAATTAAAATATTTTAAGTACCTATCTATTTAAGTTATTTAAATATTTGAATAATTGGTCGTGTTGGAAACATTAATTAAATGTGTTACATTTAATGGGTGAAATATCGAAATGATGGATGGTGAAATCCTACAATATTTACTAAAATCCAAATGTATATCCTGTAGTTGATAACAAAATGTTCAATAATCAATGTCGTAACAAAAATCAAAAACAAGTTCAATAAATAAAACCAATAAATATTAAAACCCGAAACCATTAAAATAAATACCGGTACGAGCCCTGTCAGGCAGGGTATTAAAGTCTATACATTTTACCAAACAGCTCTGCTTTTCAAAATGATTATTTAACATTTTAAACACATGAAATATATATCACATTGTTCGCATTAAAGGTTCTCAATAATGGACCCCAAAAACCCTTTTTAACGGTACGTTTATAAATATAAATCTTTCGAATGATTTTAGTTTTCATACAGGCACTTATTACTTCTTTCTCCGTTTTAAATATTTACGACTCGGAAAATTCTATTGCAGTAACATGAAATTTTGATTACCTCATATACGCAGTCTTGGCAATAAACCGATTTAGTAAAAAAAAAAATAATAATAACATAAGACGCAATTTCTCGAACCCTTCGGCGACGGCTACCCACCCACCCAGTCATCACCTTAAACCGATACAGTTTCCAGCTGGATGATACTGGTCGTGGGTTCCTCATATAGGAGTTTTCCTCGTCCGCACATTTAATTTTACCCTCATTCATTTACTATGGGGTAGTATATATATATATATATATATATATCTGTATATACTAAAAGCGAATAGTGAAAAAAAAAACCATTTTAACCCCGAATCCTATATAGTATAAGTAGTAAAAATATACGCAGTACCAAAGTGTTGTTTTTCAGGAAAAAAAAAAAACCTCGTTCTACATTATATATTATATTTATAAACATTTCTCGTGGGAATAAAAAGTAAAAACATCGAATCCATTATTCAACGGAAGAATGTCGTTAAAACGTTTAGCCAATATACTGCAGCGTACAATTTTCGCTTTTCCGTATTTATATTTTATCTCTTTTCAGTCACCGTACACCACGCCCTCTACAAATCGCTTTAATTACTGGTTAGCGGTATTACATGATATAAATCACCTGTAATAAAAAAAAATTCCAAAAAATTTCATTTTTACCTAATTGTTCGAAAATAGCGTTTATATCAAGGCTGTAGAGTAAGATATTAGTCTGATGGAAAGTGATAAAATCCTATTATAATTCGATATTTCATAAAATGATGCAAAAAAAAAAATACGATTAAAAAATAAATCGGGAGAGCTGAACTCACAATTATCCACTCACTCCTCCTATAAATTTTCTTCATTTATATGACTATCGGTAAAACATAGGTAGGTAGCTGAAAATAGCTGAAAATAGGTAATTGAAATAACTTATGTTATATTTGATATTTTAAAGCTTTGTTTTTATGAAAAATGTATTTCATTTTATTGATGAATTGTTTCATTTTAATTCAGAATTAATACAGTATGTTTAATGCGTTACACCGTAACTAACAAACGTAAGCGATACATGTTCCTGAGTGTGACTTTACTAGTTATAAAATAAATAATATTTATATACAACACCTATAGGTCATAGTCGTAATAGCCATAACTATTATTCTGACTATTATTAATTGTCAATAATTATACATTCAGTATAATTGATAGCTATGATTTTTTTTATCGTTTCATATTTGACGTTTTTCTAAGTGTAATTTTTTACCGATAACTAATTAATAGGTGTAACCAGGGCTTAAAACCGCTTCCGAAAATAACTGTATCGGCCGGCTTTGATAGGAGATGAAAAATTTTGAGAACCGGTAAACGGTATTAAGTGGTTTTTTTAATACATATATATATATATATCGATGAACGGTTCTTTGAATATTTTATTTTTTAGGGTAACCGCTTCCTACTTCTCATAACCGGTTACTGGTCTTAATCCGCTTCTAATTTTTTAAAACAGTTAATCATAATTTAAATAGGCTTTTGACAAATATTTAATAATTTTAATATTTATAACTATTCGTCGTCCAATTTTTTTGGTCTCTGCTTTCCGATCCCGGAATATTTGTTAGATTATTAAAATTATTTAGAAAATAAATCCTCTGATAAAGTAAACTTCGTCGCAATCGCAAATAACACAGTTATAAATAATTCATAATAATTATAAAATAATGGTCTCATTTTTTCATAATCGTGCCTGCTGTCACTTCAATATTTTTTTTAACCACAGACTAACGCACCTTGTGCATAACATAATTTGTACGTACCTAACCTATATAATATGTCCAATGTCCATGCTTTAAAGAATCACCAATAAGTAACATTGGCGACTATTTTAAAATTTTTCGTTATCTTAAATTTAATTTTATTACACCAGCTATAAACAGTATCATTAGTGACGACTGACGACCCCAGAGCATATTATATATATATTATAGAAGTGGGTCGAACTCAAAATGTAGGTGTCGAACCGAACTCAAACCGAACTTGAACCCGAACTCGAACCGAACTTTTATGTCGAACTCGAACCCAAACCGAGCCGAACTTCATAACGTGATACAATAATTATGTACTTTTGAGTATTACGAAATGCATATGTAGGTAATGCAAAATACATTATTTGCTAGTCTCTCCAAAGTCTGGGCAGGTATAGGTATAGGATCAATCTTGGAAGATATATGTAATATCTGTTTATCATAGTTACTTTTTCCTAAGGGTTGAGTGTATTTCTATAATAAATTGATACTCCGACCATTTAAGATATATCTGCAGTTAAAACTATCTAAACTGTAAAGGATTTGATCATGTTATGTATGCCCCTAGGAGTTTATAAGATTAATATTTTATTAAGGTTTAGTGGGACTTACCACTATATTGTGTTCAACTTCTTGATGAGTGAATACAATATACAGGAAGTAATATTCACCCCTTTATTTACAAGCATAATTGATTACCCTTATTTCATTACTATATATTATCTTGATAAATATCTCTAGTCGTTCCCCCAAGATCTGTTTATTTCAGAAACATACCTATAGTGAACGAGCACTAATGTAGTAATTTAAATTTTTAAGGAACACTTTTTAATGTTACAATCTACTATAGTGTATATACGGCACAAAACTATTTTATTCTTTTTTATTTTTATTGCTAATGTACCGAAAAATGTGTTTCATCATTTAAAATGTATACGGTAAAAATAACAGTATTTGATGAATTGTTTAAGCCTTTGAATACAGTATGTATTTAGAACTCTATTTTTCGAAATCAGTTAATTACATATTAATCATAATTATTATAAATTATATTAATATAAATATTTAAAATATATAGATTATAATAATAATTATTAATCCACACCATTACACCGATACATTATTTATTGTGAGTGTATGTTTTACACACGAGAAAGATCTTGACTAATTACATACAAGCCTTATCGTATGCAACATAATAATAATTATCCAACAGAATATTGGATTGCATTTATTGGACGCATGTTTCTGATTTTTTTAATCGGGAGAGTGGTATGAACGAGAGACAAGCACATGTTTTCCAACGATTAAGATTGAAAATCAAAATCATTCACGTTCATGATAGGTACCTACTACATTATATTATATGCACACAACTCCTTCTATTTTTCACTCGGGAAAATTAAATCGTTATATCCAAAATATCCTTAATGTTTTAGTGTTGTATGGAGGAAAACGTTACTGCTGTGATATCGGCAAACGCCGGCCAGCTTCGGGTCGTATATTGTTTATCAACCGCACGATGCAAATAATTATTATCGAAATTAATACCGACGACCCTTATCCATATTTACCTTAGACTGAACCCTCCTAATCGGTGGTTTGTGATCTAAATAATTACTGCAGAATTCGTTGTATAAAATATATATACTGCTGCAGGGTATCCCTTTTATTAACGATAAAACTTCGGGAATAAATTTATCGTGCACCGTCCACTGGAATATTTGCAAACCACTAGTTTGCGGTTCATCAAAATTGAATGTTTATGGATTTCTCCGGTAAGTTATATGCTGCTTCTCCTTCGCCTTCACTCCCAACTATTTGGGGTCAACCCAAATATTCCGGTAAGCTATATACAGTTAAAGAAATGTCAATATTATTGTAGAACATTGATCCTACCAGGCTATGAGATATTTTAAACTTTAAAATTTCAATTCAAATTCCAATTCACGAGTTTGATTCAAACTCAGTTTTTGGAATTAAAAACAAACTGCGTGAACCATCGCAATTGAAAATAGTATTACGTCGGGACCAAAAAATTTCATGGAATAATTTGTTCTTTTTATTAAAATTAAAGTTGAAGGGATATTATCTGTTAATATTATTTAACAATAACATTAATAATAGGTACCCATAATCATTACATTAACAGAAACTTGAATATTTTCAGATTTAGTGATTAAATTCTTTTGCACCACGATCATTTTCGTCTCGAAGTTTCCCTATTTTGATGCAGATATCGTGGAAGCAGATTGTCATGTAATTGCTGTTTAATGTGACATTGCAGCTAAAATTAGTTTAAAAACAGAACATAACAATAATTGTCACTTGCCGGGTGACTTGGAATCTGTAGATGATGTATTGGGTATGGATTACGCGTATGAAAATAGTTGTTATCAGACAAATTGTAGTCGTTTGAGTACTGAGGGATCACACATCAAAACATATGTTTAAATCAGAAACCAAATGTGTGCCCCCATGTGGTACTGCAGAGTGGCCAACATTGAAAACAAAATATTTTTTAAATAGTAGCATAGGTATTTGCTACTATTTAAATGTGTTAAATTTAAATGTTTTAAATGCTGGTTTTAATGAGGCTATTTATATAGTCGCAAAGATGAGAAATCGAAGTTATACATTAATATTATATATTGAAACTTAATAATTAATTTAAAATAAACATAAACATTTTTATTTATTTATATTATGTTAATTATATTAATTATTATCTTATTTTATTGTATTTTTTTTTATTTTATACACACGTATTGTACTCATTGTTAATGTATAAACAGTTATACGAACCCTACCTATAATTTGAAGTGTATAGTAATTGTGTCCAAATGTGAAAATGCGTGATGTAATTATGTTACAATATAATATTATTGTAGTTAAAATTCATTAGTACTTCTTTATATATGCAAGCTATCAATAAACGTTAAATTGCTCTACTACTTGACGAAATTTTCAGCGAAAAATTCTAATTTTCACTACAATAGTGCAAAGACCAAAATATTTATAGCCCTAGCTATGAGCATATTTCTCTAAACTTAAAATAAAATATTTTTGAAATTAATATTATCTTACCTCGTTGCAGCTTCCACCCCCGCTTTATGAAGGGAAATTGATATAATTTTCGACACAAACGTGGTTAATGAAAGACAATAACGTTTACTGTTGCTGTAATGTATTGGCAATCGTCAGAAGTATAGTTACGTAACTATATGGGTCCGGTACGAAATCCCGTCAATCAAAATCCCGACAGGTCGAAATCCCGACATGTCAAAATCCCGAAAATTCGGCACAGAATATCAATTGTTGTACTTGTGTATAAAAATAAGAATAACCATGGTGGAGGAAGAGTCAGCGAAATTATGACGTCATGCGTATATTTTGAATTCGTGTAGACGGCTAAATAATTGTCGTAGAAATGTTTAATGGTATCTTTATTTTAATCTCACTCAATACTATAATAATAGTTGTATTTTTGAGTTGTTTGGTCCTTTAATGTGGGATTCCTATTGTGACGTTGTGTATGGCGTATACATTCATTATTTAAACTTTGTCAAATATATAATATGACACACAATTTATTAAAATAACAATTAAAATTTCTATTTACTTTTCACTACCTATATGTATTTATAATGTTCAAAAAATAAAATAAAATATTGGAATACAATTATTCTATATGTAGGTTTATTAGTATAAGTAATATCACTTAAATAATACCTAAATAAAACTTAAATATACCATAATTACAATTTAAAAAAAGCCGGTCAGTAGGTTGTGGAAGCACTTCGCTCGTCGGGTGTCAGTATTGGTGGATGCACTTCGCTACTGGGCAGGGTACTTTTGGTGGATGTATTGAATTTGAAAGCAATGATAAA
>JAIPRL010012468.1:0-12004 GCA_025469235.1 Pemphigus obesinymphae | reverse complement strand
AACCCGAATATTACAATACGCGAAGTGCGTATAATTTTATCCAAGGAATTGGGAATTGGAGAAAGAACAATTTCCAATACAATAAAAGAATATCGTGAGACAAATACGGTAAGCTCACCAAGGAAAGAAATGCATCGTAGAAATATCACGTCGAAGACGGACGAGTTCGACAAAAATGCCATTAGGAGAAAAATCCACAATTTATGGTTAAATCGCGAGATACCTACAATAGATTGAATGCTTTTGGTCATTAACGAGGATGAAAGTCTACCATCTTTTTCCCGAATGACGTTATATCGACTTTTGAAATCAATGGATTTTGTGTATACGAAAAGAGGACGGAATAGTGCGCTGCTCGACTCCAATGACCTGATTCTTTGGCGGAGGAGATATTTGCGGGATATTAAAAAATATCGAGAAGAAGGTCGCCTAATCTATTATTTGGATGAGACGTGAGTGAACGCCGGAGACGTGAGTAGTCATGTGTGGGCGGATAAAACCGTCCAGTCAAGTGGAGACGCGTTTTTCCAGGGCCTGACAACTGGGGCAGTAAATCCGAGTGGTAAGGGGAAACGCTTAATAGTTGTCCACATCGGCTCAGAAGACGGCTTTGTTCCCGATTCATTGCTGTCCTTTGAGTCGAAAAAAAACACGAACGATTACCATGACGAGATGAACGGGAACAGTTTCCGTGATTGGTTAGAAACCGTTTTACCAAAACTAAAACCAAACGCAGTCATCGTCATGGATAACGCCCCTTACCATTCGGTAAAATTGGAGAAATGTCCAACAACAAATTGGAGGAAAGCGGATATTATTGCATGGCTCGTAAGTAAAGGGGAGACAACAAGTATGTTATCGACGAATTAGTTCAACATCAAAATAAAACGGTGCTGCTATTACCTCCCTACCATTGCGAGCTTAGTCCAATAGAAATGGCTTAGTCGGTGGTGAAAAACCATGTCAAATCGAACAACAAAACATTTAAATTGAAGGACGTCGAAAACCTTTTGATTGAAGGAGTAAACAAGGTAAACGAAGAAATGTGGAAAAACTTCATAAAACACATAAAAAAAGAAGAGAAGTTTTGGAACATAGATATGATCGTGGACGAATTAATGGCTGAGAATCAACTACATAGGTATAATGACGATCGGGGATAGTGATGACGAAGATTCATTGTCTGATGTTTGAATTTTTTTGATGAACATGTACCTATTTTTATTTTTGTTAAGTTTTTTATTTTATGACGACGATGTAATATCTGATTTTTTTTTATCACAGAATTATTACGTACCTATTTTTTATGAACATGTACCTACCTATTTTTATTTTTGTTAAGTTTTTTATTTTATGACGACGATGTAATATCTGATTTTTTTTTATCACAGAATTATTACGTACCTATTTTTTGTATGACGATGTATTATCAGATTTTTTTTATTAGGTACTTACGTCAATTTTGTATAGTATTTTGATGTAAGTATGTAAATAAAATAAAATAATAAATCACCAAACTTAAGTGGTTTGAATGTTATCGTTATTTGCCGATTTTTGTACTTATATGTGCGCCGCACGGCAATGCATGCCGGCCGACGCCGATAGTTTTATTATTTGTATACAGATTGTTATAACACGGTGTATACTACCGGTCCCACGTGGCCGATAAAATTACGTAATTTCGTCGCGAGTCGTCGTCGAGAGTCGTTCGACGACGACTGTACATTCACCGCATAGTGGGGGAAAAATCCGGCTACGAACTTCTGCGGGCCGTCATTTGGATGCTCGAAACGGTGCGCTCTGAAATGGTATAGAGTATAGTTATATTTTTTATACTGATCCAAACAGTATGTAAATCTACACTCAAAGAATTTATATATAAAAAACTGAATTAAAATAATAAAGTAAATTAAAATCCATAAATTCCTCACAACGTTTAGATTATATGAATTTCCGTTGTAAAAAGTAATTCTGTAAAAATGTATTTCAAATTAGATTCAGATGAATTTTTCAAATTTTCTATCTTTTGTCTAAAGTTAAACAAATAATTATGAATAAAAATAAATATAATAAACCTATTCAATAAAATATGTGCTGTGTCACTTCAAACTCATATAATTCGCTAGTTTCAATAAATAATTTTAACAAATTTCATCATCTTAATATAATTTAGAAAATTCTATATACATACCTAGTTATATTTTTTATGAATATTCAAACAGTATCTTTTTCTAACCTATATGAGAATTTAAATCTAAACACCTGAAATAAAAAAATATTATTAATTAAAATCAATGAATTTTTTACTCTGTTAAATTCTTTGAATTGCTGTTGTTAAACGTAATTCTATAAAAAATACTGTATATCAAGCTAGATTAAAATAAAACTTTTGGAATTTTCAATCTTTTGTATAAAGTAAAACAAATAATTACGAATAAAAAGAAATATAATAAACCTATTCAACAAAATATGTGCTTAGAGACTTCAAAAAAATATTATGAGTAAGAGCACATAATAAACATAATTAATCATAGGGGATATTTTGTAATATTTTTTAATTTTACTTATATATATATATATTATATATTGTTAAATTAGTTACATCTTATAGTTAAAACTAGTTCTTTCTTATAATCATATTCTAAAATACATATTAATTTTATATATACATATAAATATTTTTATAATTTATAATATATGCCTATTTATTTTTATTTTAAATTACTAATAAATTTCATAAGTTTAACAATACCTTATCATTAGTTATTGTTCATAAATTAATAAATTAATTGATTTTACAGAGACTGCTATGCTTCAAAGTAAGTAATAATGGTACAAATAATCGAAAAATAATCTTGATCACAATTCAAAATATACATACAGCTAGACTAAAATATATTTGACATTTTTAAATTATGCTTAGTACATTCTTACAATAATATTCAGTTTTATATGATTGAATGTCAGAATTTATGCAATACATTGAAAGAAAATGTTTAATAAAACCATGGCTAATGCTTATAAATTATACCAATCAAATTACAGCTATTGAATTTCTTATGTAAAATGTCACTATAACCTATATATTGTATTCATATTATGTTATTGTGTAAGTTTTTTTATTTATTTATTATTGAACGCTAAATAATTTTTTTGTCAAGATCAATTAATTTTTATTACACTATAACTCCGGAATAAATTGTGTTGGGAACATTGTTAAAATCACATACATTTAGGTTCAGCATCATCTAAGACCTAAGTAATTATTGTGGTAGTTATAATATTCAGTACACATGTTGCAAGTAAATATATATTTAATATTATGACTTTTTGAAATAATGTTTTATAAAGTTTTTTAATAAGTTATTTAATTGAAAATTTGTTTGAAATTTGTAAATGATGTTTTTTTATAAAATCGTTTATAAATTATCAACATCAATTTGTACATATCCTTGCTAATCACATACGTAATTAAACATGCCCTAGGTCCTAGGAAGTCAAATTGTTTCTGTGTTAATATATCTAATTAAAGAATTTTCTCCTTTCATAAACATTCTTTAGCAAAGTTTCGTCAACTAAATTACTTTTAGAAAAAATCTATATAAATACCTTGTTAAAATATTTATACGTTTATGCAAACGGTATCTGAATCTGCCCTCAGAGAATTTATATCTTAAAATTGAAACAAAATAATAATATAAAGTAAAATCACTGAATTTCTCACAACGATTAAATTCTATAAATTACAGATATAATAATTAATTTTATAAAATAATATATATCAAACTAGATAACATAAATTATTTCGATATTGTCAATCTATTGAATAATATAATACCAATAATTATAAATAAAAATGAATATAAATTTTAAAGACAATATGCACAGTGTGTATTTAAAAAAAGATTTTAAATAACAATTTTTCGGATGAAATTCATCATTAGATATTTTCAATAGTATATATTGGTTTTACTTATATATATTATATATTTAATTTTTTTTTTTTATAGTATTTATATTGTTATATTTTATATTATATTTTTATTTTTTTTTATATAGGTATTACAATTTTTCAATTAATTAATTTTTCAATTTTAAATATATTCAATAATGATGTTTTCTAAATTAATAAATCAATAGATCGGATGCAAAAATTGGATGAAGACAGTAAGTAGTAACATTACAATATAGTATATAGGAAGAATAAATTCGATTATATGGAAGAATACACATTATCATTTAGATTAAAATAGAGCTTGAAATGTGATGTTTAAATATTATGATATACTTTTTGTGATGTAAATATCCATATTTATCGGATCTTATATTATATCTTATAATATATTATATTATATTATTATCTTATATATTAAGATATTTAACCCCTATATTTTTGACGTTTGACGTATCAGTCTGCGATATTGCAAGAATAACTCTCGAGATATATTGAGTTAGCCAGTTCCTATATGGTTAAGCTAGGTACAAATGTAAAAATTTCAAAATTGTCTAACCGAACGGGTTCAAAATTATGGTGTTGGTTTCCCTTGATGAACGTAGTCGACCGGCTCGGTACGGTGTTTGATACGGACTTCCACCACCAGTAGTAACCTTGCGAACTCGGCGACAATATTTAATTGTAAATTGTTATTTATATCTATATACATAAGTATATTTGTAAATGCTGGCCAAGAATCTCCCGTCTTCACCGGTGGCAAGGAGCGTTGCATGGCACAGCCTGCATATCAGATAATATTTTTTATATTTTCGTTTTTTCATATACCTTTCACGGTATCATTAATATTTGTGGTCTAATATACTATAATAGGTTATTATGAGTAACTGCCGGATCGACTCCAATGGAACGACTAATGCCCCTCTACTGAGTTTTCTTTCTGAATATATGTAGGATTCAGCTACGGTATTTACTAAACCTATTGTAAATATTATTATTACTTTGTCCGACTTTTATGCCATAGGGTCTCTCGGCGACCAACTTTCTTTAATGAAATAAAATAAAAATATTTTCTTTATATCGGAGATAAAATATTTGTTTCTTTGCATATATCAAGTACCTATTCTTAAAAAATCTTCATCAGTACGGAGCTCTACGGGTCATAGGTCAGCGACCCGTGTCGTACCAGTGACGTCCGTATCTGTATCACTACACAGTGTATAATTTTAAACTAAAACCACAGATCTTTATTTAAATTTTTTTCTTATAACTTCGGAACGATTGTATTTGGGACCAATATTTCAGTAAGATACATTTTGGTTCACCATCTTCTAAGACCTACGTCGATGCAGATGCCCCCTGCCCCCCCTAAAAAAAAAAAATATTTTTTCTCAAAACTCCATTCCACCTAATCAAAAGGTTTTAGTCGGAGGCCTTACTAGGGTATATATTTTTATATATTATTCGCATTTAGAATATATTACATAACTGAAATTGGAGGTTTATTTTTGCAATAATTGTCACTTTTTGTGTATTTAGTTTTTGTCGCAGAATAATTGGAATATCTCTGATGGAATGAAGTATATAACATACCACAAAAACCCCCTGCTAATTTAGGTTACAAATTATTAATAACGCTTTGTATAATTCCTTGATAATCATAAACATAATTTAACACATTTTGGGTCCTAGGAGATTAGTTTTTCCGTTTTAAAAGCATCTAATATAATTCGGTATTTTCAAAAAGAAAATTTGAGCAAAATTCCGTCATATTAATTTCTTTTAAAAAAATCTACATAAATACCTTGTTATATTTTTTATAAGTATCTCAACAATAACTAATTCCACCTCGGAGTTTTAATATCTAAAAAACTGAATTAAAATAATAATATAAATTAAAAACAAATTATTATGAATTAAAATAAATATAATCATCAATTAAACAAAATATGTGCTGAGAGAATTATAAAAAATGGTTATGAGTAAAAACAAATTTCATCCGTAATTTATCATATAGTATTTTTTATAAAATCTTTAAATTTTACTTATATAATATAATATATATAAGTAAAATTTAAAGATATTATATTATATTATATTTATTATATATTGTTAACCTGGTGACGTCTTACATTTAATACTAGTTGTTACTTATAAATTATAATCATATTCTATAATGCATAATAATTTTACATATATTTATAAATATTGTTATTTTTTATAATCTATATTTATTTTAATTTTAAATTTCTTAAGTTTATTTATACGTATTCAATAATAGTGGTTTGTAAATTAATAAATGATTTGATTTTACAGTGGATAATTTTACTAAGAGTAAGTAATAATAGTACAAATAATCGAATAATAAGCTTGATCATATTTCAAAATACACACTCAGCTAGACAAAAATACGTTTGACATTTTATAAATTAAGCTGAGTACATTTTTACAATAATATTCAGTTTAGTATGATTCATCATCAAAATGTATGCTATACATTGAAGGAATAATATTCAATAAAACCATGTCTATTGCTTATAAATTATAACGAATCAAATTACATGTATTCTATTTCTAATGAAAAATGTCACAATAACCTAAATAAAAAAAATAAATTACAACCAATGAATTTTTCCGAACGCTTAAATTCTATGAATTGTCGTTGTAAAATGTAATCCTGTAAAAATAATATATCTCAATCTAGATTAAAATAAAACTTTTCGAAATTTCAAACTTTTGTACAAAGTAAAATAAATAATTATGAATTAAAATAAATATTATATACTTATTAATAAAATATATGCTGAGAGAATTTAAAAAAAAATGTATGATTAACAACAAGTTTCAACTGTAATTCATCATAGCGTATTTTTTATAATATCTTAATTATGTAAAATATAATAACCTATATACTATGTTTTTATTATGTCATTGTACGAGTTATTTTAGTTTTTTATTTATTAGGGAACTCTAATTAATATTTTGTTAAAATTAATTTATTTTTTTCCCCCTATATCTCCGAAATGATTGGTGTTGGGAACACTGTTCCAATGATATACATTTTGTTTCAAAGTCATCTAAATAATTATTGTGGTAGTTATTATATTCAGTATACATATTTCAAGTAAATATATATTTAATATTAAGACTTTAAAATAATAATTTATAAAATTATATAATATTTAACTGAAAATTTGTTTGAAATTTATACATGAAGTTTTTTTTTTATAATATCAGTTACAAATTATTAACAACGCTTAGAATATTTCCTTCTCTATCATATACATAATTGAATTATAATTAAATTATAATATCGGTTACAAATTATTAACAACACTTTGTACATTTCTATGCTAATCACATACATAATTCAACATGCCCTAGGTCATAATAGATCTGCATTTTAATTGTTAAAGCCACTAATATAATCCCCTAGATTCAAAAAAAAATTTTAATCAAATTTTTGTCTACTTAATTTATTTTAGTAAAACCTATATACATACCTAGTTATATTTTTTATAAGTATCCAAATATTATCTAAATCTACCCTCGGAGAATTTATATCTAAAAAACTAAATCAAAATAATTAATTATATAAATTAAAATCAATGAATTTCTCACAACGGTTAAATTCTTAGAATTGCCGTTGTTAAACGTAATTCTGTAATAATAATGTATATCAAGCTAGATTAAAATAAAACTTTTCAAATTTTCAATCTTTCGTATAAAATAGAACAAAAAAATATAATAAACCTATTAAACAAAATATGGGTTGAGAGTCTTTAAAAAAAGATTATGAGTAACAACAAGTTTCAACTGTAAGTCATCTTAGGGTAATTTTTATAATATTTTTTAAATTTAATTATATATGTATATAATCGACATATAAATAAATAATACATTGTTAAGCTGGTGACACCCTACAGTTAAAATTAGATGTTAATTATAATCATATTCTATAATACATATTAATTTTACATATATTTATAAATATTATTATATTTTATAATATATATTAATTTTTACTTTAAATTACTAATAAATTTAATTAGTTTAATTATACCTATTGAATAATTATGGTTTATAAATTAATAAATCAATTTGTCTTACAGTGTTTAAAACTATTTTGAGTAAGTAATAATCAAAAAATAAGCTTAATCATATTTAAAAATACACCTTCAGCTAGACTAAAATATGTTCGACATTTTTTTAAATTAACCTCAGTACATTCTTACAATAATATTCAAGTTTTATATGATTTACCGTCAGAATTTATGCAATACATTCACAGAATAATATTCAATAAAACCATGGCTATTGCTTATAAATTATAACGAATCAAATTACATCTATTCTATTTCTAATGAAAAATGTCACAATAACCTATATATTGTATTTATATTATATCATTGTATGTGTTTTTTATTTATTTATTTATTACGTATCTTTAATTAATATTTAGTCAAAATCAATTTCTTTTTTTTCCCTATAACTCTGAAATTAATGGTGTTGGGAACACTGTTCCAATGAGATACATTTTGGTCCAGCGTCATCTAAATAATTATTTTTAATTACTTTAAATGGAATGTGCGATAATAAATATCACTATTATATGTATTTATTAGTATGAGAATCTATTTTGCCATTTAATAAATTTAAAATAAAAGTTAAATTTACTGCATGTCTACGGTTAGCAAGAGAATCTAAGTGAAGATGGGATAAAATGGGAGAGTAAATATGAGTAGGGTAATCTATTTTAAGTACATAGCTGGCAAATTTCAAGAATTTACATTGAACTCGTTCAAGCTGATAAGAAGACGTAGTTGTACTAGGGTTCCAGAGAACTGGGCCATACTTCAATATAAGCCTGATGAAAGCACAGTATAAAGCCTTAAGAGGAGTGAACTATTTAAACTCATTTACTACACGCTTGATAAAACCTAAAGTTTTAAGCACCTCGCAGCAAACACTATCAATGTGCTGATTAGGACTGAGTTTAATATAAACATATTATAAATACTAGAGAACGATTTATTATAATTAAACATTTTGACTAAGGGAAATAGGATCAAAATTGGCATAATATTTATATATTGGTTTTTTTCAATATGCCTATTTTCTATAATATACATTTTCTATTTAAAAAAAAAAAAAAATTCCAATTTTTATAATTAGTTTATTATTTATATTTTGTAAAACCTAATACACTAATAATACCTAATACGGTTTTTATCATATAGATCCAAATAATTTTAACAGTAACCGATCCCAATAATATTTATAATAACATAATAAATATTATTTCTACTAAAGAATTAATTGGTCTAAATGAATAAGTTTGTATTAGGACCCAATTCAGGGTCCACGGACACATTGTTTATTTCAGTTGTACATTACAATTTATTTACATAATATTTTCAGAGAAATAGTTGAAGATAGTATAGGTAAGTAATTTTAATGTATTCAGATTTAATATAATATTAATTCACATTATTTACTTTTATTAAGAGCTCTATATTCCCGGGCCACTCCTTGGAGTTTGATACAAAAATATTGTCATTCGTTTGTGCACGTTTATGCTTTCTATTCCATCGTTTGTATTTAAGCCGTTTAAAACTTATTTACATTCAAATGGGGAGGGGGAACTTTATGACAGCCTTTTTATGGGATATTTTGAACGTTTTCATTAAAAATGAATGTATTTATTTGTGTTACGTTAGTACGGTTTGATGCCATTATCTCCATTGTTAGAACTGTACCCATTCCTCACTCATAAAATTTTCTAAACGATGTGGAGGCATCTTAAAGATAACCCTTAATATTGATATTTTAAAATTTTTACTAACTCGAATGCTCTACGCCATTGTTACAATTTTAATTTTAGAATTGTTTTGGAATTTTATTTTTCAAATTTTCTTAGGAGTTATGGGGAGTAATGTATATTATACTATTATTCGCCGAGTATCATTATATAGATTATAGACTATTAATTGGACAATTTATTACTGATCAGAATATTTACTATTCCTGAGAGTGGAGTTTTTCTAGTCAAATATTTTTATTTTCATTTTATAAATTTGAATTTTTTTTTGATTTTTAAATCACAGATTAAAGACATATAATATTTTTAAACCAATTCAAATTAAATTAATCTCCACGTCAGTTAAAGATTTCATGTTCATAAATTACATTAAAAATATTTTTAAAAAGTTTTTTTTATTATTAATTTCGAATTTTTGAAAATTTGATAACATTTTTTATATTTAACTCCTTATAATCAAGTTTCCAATAGTTTTAATGGAATCTTATGGACAATTTTAAGATTTTCGAAGAAAAATTAATATCTAATATTGTAAAGAAAAATGTATAATGTATGTATACAGGGTGATTTTCACGAGAGAGACTATATTATGTGTACATATTTTGGGAAATATAAATCATTTTTATGAAATATTTAAAAGAAAATTATTTGTTCACTTAATGTTTTTCATAATTTAAAAATGTTCATACCTCTTTCTTATTTGTTAAAGCTATATCAACTAATTATGCACCACCTCGTTTCAAAAATTCTACAACTTTGTAAATGAAGCCATCATTAACGATGAGCATAACGGTACAATACAGCACTAAGAAAGCATAAGCAAATGCGCTGAAGAAAAAAAAAAATCAAAATTTTAATGTAGGTGATTTAATTAATGATACTTTCTCTTTGGGAATTTAATAACTTTGGAATTGGGACAATGATAGAAAAAACGGTACCTATAAACTATAACGAACGTAGCACAAACAAACAAAATAAAAATAAATTGAAAATTCCCACGTGAGAGTGCTTTCATAAAATGGTAGTAAAAAAAAAAAAAAAAAAAAATGAATAAAAGTCAGAGTATATAGGAGGTACGCCAGCATTTTAGCTTGTATATTATATGGTTTTATAAATTTCAGAAACCTCCAATTCGTCGTAATAATAATAATGAGTGAAAAATGGCCGGAAACGGTACTTTAGGTTCTACGTGAATCTTACGTTGCCTACGTAGGTAATACTATTGTATATAACGCTAACTAGGTATTTTCTTTCCGCCACGAAAACGCCACTGAAAATATTCCGGTTTTATGGGACGAATACGATTCCGTACGTTTTACCTTTTTGGGAATACGTTTCCGTATGGTCACTGTTCCCATGAAATACGATATGATTCCGTATGAATTTGGGTGCAACGTTGTCAAATTTATGTCGTGTATCTCGATACCCAGGCGGCATAAAAGCATACCATACATTGCTAGAGACCCAGAGCCAAATCGCGAGCTCTGATTGGTTGTATTTAACTGGTGATAACAATTCAAATTTTTTTTTATCCAACTATAATAAATAGTAACTGTAGTATCACAGATTACAAATTTACATTAATTTATTTTATATTTTATAATAATGAGTAATTACTTTATTTATGTGTACCCTAATTCAGTGAGTTTTAAAAAACAATTTATGTAGAAATTTTGATTTTCTAGTCTTAAAGTATATTATCTGTTTTCAATTTGTTTTTTTCAGTCTAAACATTAAATGTGGATGCAATTAAGATTGTTAATTAAGTTTATATATTCTAAGATTTTGTATAATATTAATATTAGCATTACTTAATGTAGTATGTATTTAATTGTCGTTGTTCAAGCGTTAGAACTATATCTTACCTTTGAGAACACATCCCTGTAAATTATTATGCTAGTAATTGTATCCACTAATATATACCTACTAATATATAATAACTTATTTATTGGTAATTCAAGTTAATGTAAACTAATGTTTTTAAATATATCTCAACACAGTTATTAACTTCTCATAAAAATAAAATAATGCGAGCTCCATGTTAGTAGGCCATTCAGTATTTATTTACACACCACGATAATTTCTATTAAAAAAACATTCAGTTAAAATCATAGATATATAATAATACTAGATAGCCGTCTTCTTATTATCAGTGAAGCCGACGCCATATGCAATGTAGGCACAATCGGTAAACAAACGTTATCAAACTGCGATTGCGATATAACAACAAC
>JAIPRL010012467.1:0-12009 GCA_025469235.1 Pemphigus obesinymphae | reverse complement strand
TGTATCTATATCCTTCTAGGTTAAATATGAATTGCAAGTGTGAAAATAATGAAAATAAGACCGTATACTAAATCACTTTTTGAACAGAAAGTTGCTTTCGCTGTGACAAAATTGTTAGACTTTGGCTGGTCCAATTTTAATTCTGTAAAAAGCATAAGATTCTTTGACATATTTTCTAGGTTTTAATCGAGGCATTTTTCGAAATATGAATTTCCGCTTTAGATATACACAAGTGAACAATTTTTAAAATATAGAAATTTTGTCTAATCATATCGAAAACGAAAATTCATATTTCGAAAAACGTCTCGATTAAAACCTAGAAAAGATCAAAAAATATTATGCTTTTTACAGAATTAAAATTGGATTTGCCAAGATCGAGCAATTTTGTCACAGCGAAAGGTCTAAAAACGATATTTTTTTGACCGACTCGAACCACCTTAACACCGAATTTTTGGTATATATAGCTAAAATATAATGTATCATTTTAAAACATACTTAATAATATTAAGAAACTAATAAAATTATATGAATATTAAAAATAAAAATCTAGTCTACATTAAAGATATATTTTCGTCAGTAGGGTCATATTATAAAACCGTGGTTCCATTATTCATTACCATTTTTGAGTTACCTATACACTGTTACAGAATATGAAATGATAATCATAATCGTCGAATGACGTATGGACGTCACACATGCAATTTTTTAGGAATTTTGTATTTTTGTATAGTACATTTTTAAGAAATTTTAAGAAAAGTAGAAATCTAATAATTAAAAAAAATTGAATTACATTTTAAAAGTAATGGCGGCAATATTATTGTAAATGTTTCAAATAAAATTACCAACACCACTCATCGGTGAAGAACAATGACAATTCGTCTATTCGTTATGGCTACACTGTATTCTTGATATTATATTATTTGATAAGAGACGTTGTCTTCTTTTCAATCCTGACACATTTTTACGGACTGTCTACAGAGTACAGACACCGGAGTTCGTTTTAAAAACACTTTAGTTCTACTTACAACTGAAAGGTAAGATATTATAATTTTCATTTTCATTTGATGTAATTTAATTATTCAATAAAACCCTCTAAAAATATTACGATTATTGTTTAGTGTTCTTAAAATATAGTTTACTCTTTTCCCGTCAACATCAAGCTATACAATTTTTTACATACGACCACATTATATTCTGAATGATTTTCACTTTTTTTTTTTTTTCAAGCTATTTCGTAATTTTAATAAAGATTAAATTTATAATATTTACCAATACTTTAAATTAATTATTTAAATAATAAATTGTCAAAAAACTATGAATGAATACGTTTTCACATTTTTTTTGAGGTTATGTTGACTTACACATTCCATTTTTCAGAAAATATCGCCATGCAAATTTTCGTGAAAACCCTTACGGGTAAGACCATCACCCTTGAGGTTGAGTCTTCAGATACAATCGAAAATGTCAAAGCAAAAATCCAAGACAAAGAAGGTATCCCGCCCGATCAACAACGCTTGATCTTTGCCGGCAAACAGCTCGAAGATGGACGTACATTGTCAGATTACAACATCCAAAAGGGTATGTAGAATACATGTCTATTCCAATTAGGTACCATTGTTTGGAAAAAACTATGTTCATATATAAAAATATTTATATTTTTATATTAATAATATATTATACCTACCTATTTATAATATAATTTTTGTATAATTAATTTTATGAATATAATATATTCATATTTTTTGAACGACATATTAAGGCCATTTAATTCTAACAAATAGAATGTGAACAATATTAACATTTTTAAGGAATTTGAAAATAGATTTAAATATAATTATAAAAATATAATACTCAAAAGTCTAATTTTGTGGGCCCTACATAAAATGAAAACAATAGTTTCTATGAATCGGTAATTTTTTGTTGAATACCTACATGAAAAGTTTATATTTTATTACCTAATAATTAATTAATTAAAATGAACCATACATTTTTTTTTTAAGTTATTTTCAAATACCATTGAACGTGAACAAGTTAATTTTTTATGAATTAAATTTTTAAGAATGTTCCGAACTCCTGTAATACCTGTAAATGTCTACATTATTAAATGAAGTACTTGGTTTATTTCATAGATAACAAAAAATTTATTTGAGGTAGGTGACTGTTTTGATATTGACATTGTTTTTTTTTTTTTGTGGAATTTAACAGATTTAGGTGGTAGGTATGATCATTTTAATACCCACTAGAAATATAATTGTTTTTATAGGCTTCAATTGGGGTAAATATTATATAAAAGTGAAAAATAGAATTCATTAGGTATTAACTACGGAATGCTAAACAAAGGTTTTGTCCTACTTAATAAAGTGCTGAAGAGATATTATCTGTTAACCATTTTAATACATTTTCGTACGTCTACTTCAGTACTTGAACTTGAAAATTTTACTCATTTAGACATGGGTAGAAATAATTTTCTACTAAAATTATATTAATTAAATGACTAAATGTACCTAATACATTTATAACTGTAGGTAGTATGTACCTTTTTTTAAAGTATTTAAAGTCGTTTAATAAGATAATATTTTATATAGGTACACGAAAAAAGATATAAATGTAGGTACTCAAGTTATATATTTTTTTTATTATAGGTATATACCTAATATTAATACTCGTATTAATATAGGTAATATTCACTAAAAAATAATTGATAAATTAAACATAGTTTTTCAAAATAAAATCTTTTTGACAACAAATAGAATTTGTTCCCTAAATTGAAAATTCATAATAGTAATTTATATTATAGTTATTATGAAATAATAGGAATTATTAATTGCATTCACTGAACATTGTAAATTGTTAAAACTAAACTACTAATGCCGGGTTGCATCAAACTTATTATCTATTGGTAAATTATTTAAACTTTTGTTAAATTTATGAGTGTTGTTCAATCGTTGTTTTGTATTCAGGTTATTACCAGTATACTAGTTATAAAATAAATGGTGTCGGCAATAGGAGTTAATATTACAACATTATTAATAACGAAATTTAACTATACATACATTTTTACACAGCGATTAATGGCTCTGTAATTTAACTCATGATAACATACATTTTTAACAACAGATAAAATTTAAAACGTGGTTTATGCAACAGAATTTGTTTAACTCCAGCTTTACGAGTTTATCGCTGTGTACATATTTGGTGCAACCCGGCATTAGTATATTAATTTAGAATTAAATAATAGTACATTCATTCTAGATACTAGTCTGGAATTCTGAAGTATTTATTAAAATTGTGAATAATATCAATAAATTTTAAAAAATATGTTTTTAAAATACATAAATAATTAAATCAGTACCTAATTATACTTTACATAATATTGTGATTGCTATAAAAAAAAATTATAGGTTTGACTGATATTATAACATGAGTTAAGCTTTTACCTATACTTATCTATCATATCATTTTGAATAGAACTTAAGTTGGATTTTTTTGCTATACAATTATGATGTTAATATTTATTACAATTATTTTTATTTTTTATCATAATTTCAAATATCTATCTAACTTCCATATTTTTATGAAAATTTGGTTTTAAATAAAATTAATCTTACCTACCTATCTTAGGAATAAATATACTTCTTCTTTCCTAATTATTTTGGTTCTGCCACCTTAGTTCCACTTCCACTTAACTCGGATCTCCTGTATCCTCTTCTCTTACAACTTACATCTTTCCACCTCTTATCAATATTGTATCTCCTATCTCTCTTTTTTTTCCTTTTTCCTTCACCATACATAGTAATGAATAAATTTTATTAAAGATAATGAAATTTTTGAATAATTTTTAAAACATGATATAATTATTGATTTTACAATAACATGAAATTAATTATTGAATTATTTTTGCTTAGAATCTACATTACATTTGGTATTACGTCTCCGTGGTGGTGTTATTGAACCCACTCTTCGTCTGTTGGCCCAAAAATACAACTGTGACAAGATGATATGCCGCAAATGCTATGCTCGTCTACACCCAAGAGCCACTAACTGCCGTAAGAAGAAGTGTGGACACACAAACAACTTGCGCCCTAAGAAGAAGTTGAAGTAGACTCATATTGCATGTACTCCAGGAAAAACTTTAAAATTTTTCTTGGTTTTACATTTTATCATTCAAGTGTTATATTTTATAAACATAAATAAACCAAAAGCAAAATACTGAAAGTCTTTGTAAATTCATTTTTATTTAATAAGCCAAATACTACACCAAAAATATATATTTAATACCTATAAAACAATATAAAAACAATTCATACATTTACACTAATATTGCCAAACTTAGTCAAATTTTAAATAACATCACTGCTAATTGAAGTACATTTCAAATATGATTTTTGCACAGTACACAATATAAGCAACATTATAATATTATTCAAATTAAAAATATATTACATTTTATGTATCACGTTTTTAAAAATTTTTCAAACTATTATTACAATACCATATAATTTTTTATTGAAACGGTTAACTGTTGAACTGAGTAGATTATAGTTAAGTTATTTTTAATTTCAATGAAATACAGATATTTTAAATTTTATTAGTACTTAGAAATCAAATTTTAGCTGTAATTAATCTTATCTCTTTCATTCTAAAACCTAGCTTTTCTATTTAAAATTATTTATTGTTAAGAGGATGTCGTATACCCAATTGTCAAGGGGTTCTGTATGGGCTATTTAAAAAATGTTTAGACAAATGAAAATCCAACAATTAAAAAAAATTATTTTTAAAGTAATTTAAAATAGTATTTTGTCAATATCATTTGTTATTATCGTGTAATCACAATATTTGTTAAAAAAAAAAATAAGTACACATTTTTCATTTTTATCAACTTAAGAATATCGTATTGTTTCAATAAGTCCTGCGGCAGGCAGCACCCACTGAAATTTTTTAATTCCAGATATTAAAAAATCTGTGATATTTTTGTTATTTTCAGTCATCGAGTGTTCATGAACAAATCAAAAATAATATAATGATAAATATCTATTTTTTATATTAGTATGGTTATAAATTAAGTAGAAACTGAATTGTGGTATAATCAAAGTTTTAAAACTTAAAAATATTTTTAAAAAAAATTGCTAGGCCTTAAGTACCCAATATCAGCTTTTGCTAGTATACAAATAAAAAAAAATACATGACCTTACCCTTTAATAAATTTTTACTTACCTTGTATGTTTTGTTCTATGTATTAAATATAGTAAATAAATCTTGGAGGTTTTTCTTGGTTATATCTAATATTATGCAACATTTCGAGAAAAAAATAGAAACAAAACATAGGTATCAATTATAGATACTGCGTATTAAGAGGACGCCACACTCCCAATTTTGAAGGGGTTTTGTAAAGGCAATTTTTATGACATTTTAAGAAAAATAAAAATTATCAATTTAAAAATATTTAATTATATTTTAAAAGTAATAAAAATATTTTAAATAGCTATGTGTCAATACCATTTTTTATTGCGTTATAAATAATGATATTTGTTAAAAATCACATTCATTCTATAACTACAACTTTTCTCTGTATTAAATCAGAGTCAAAATATGAAAGATGGGAATTTTTACTATACCATAGTGTGTAGTTTTTTCTAAATATTTTTTGATAGCCTAAAATCCTCAATAATCGTGAAGTTTTAAAATTTTAAAAAATATTTACATGGAAATTTTTTTTTTATTTAATGGAAATTGACTACCAAAATCTTTGACATGTTGGATACTTGAACAGTGTTTAATTGGATTCTCCAGTTTTCAGGCTATAGTAGGGCGATATTGGGTGGGAATATCATAGTTACTTTATTATTATCACAGAACAATACAAAATTGTAAATTATTCTTACCAAATTTAACCAGATTGTTTAATTTTGTATTAGGCCCTTTGATTTGCCATTATATGAATCAAATTGAGTTATTTGAACAAACTACTAACTAAGCAAAAAACAAATTAATAATGATCAATGTTTTTACGTTTGATCATTTCTATATAATATTTACATTATACACATTTTGTTTGAACATTGTAGGTAATCTGGTCCGTTTCGTGTATCGTACATGATAATTATATATACATAATTCATAATAAAATTATTCGGTGTAAATGCCAATTTTGCATTTTTTTTTTTTTTTTTGTCTTGAAGCTATAAAGTTTTCAATGAAAATAATTATGGTATAATCAGAGTTCGTACTTAATTTGGAAGTTATGGGTTTATTACTGTTTATTATGTGGGTGGCACACCAATAAAATAGGTACTTTTTAAATGTTTATATTTTTAACTATTACTTTGAAATGACAATAAAAATGAATAGAATATAAATTAAAGAGTATACGATTTCGAATATAATTATTTTTCCACCTTTAAAATCTGAATTATTTGTACTTATCTAATATTTAAAAGTAAAGATTGTATTATTAAATAAAAGTATTGTAAGTAGGACGTAGGTGTTTAAGTTTCTTGACATAGGTACCTGAATTATAGTGGTTCGATAAAACTAAAAATTAAAATTAAATACCTACTTATATACCTAAGTACTTATATTATATATATATAAATATATTTGATAAATACCTTCTATTATAAGAATCAAGATTCTAAAGGCGGAAAAAATATAATATGTAGAAAATTGAATGCTCTTTAATGTTATTATGCTGGTGTTATTAATTTTTATCATATTTGTAATTTCAAGGATATATTAAAAAATTAAAAATTGTAACTTTTGGCTATATTGTCTATATGTAAAAGTACAGTACTATGACCGATGTTTGTAGCTTGTCAGCATCCCTAGCGATACGACAAATTCTAGTCTACTTTTTCGATATACAGTTCACATGGATAATTATATTGTCATCAATTGTCTACCTCTGCATATCCACTATAATCACAGAATATGTTATAATTATGGTGACCATTAATATAAAACGAAAAAAGTACTAAAATGATCATATTATGGTGAAATGTAAAAATTTACTTTTATGTTTTTATCTTAGTTTTTAATTACCTATTATATATACCAATATAATATATAGCACCTACTATAAAGTACTTATTCTCCTTAGCCTTCTCTCCCAACTATTTATGGTCGGCCCCCTATAGTCCTACACATTCTCTTAACTATATCTCTTGCATCATCTTTACTTACCTTTTTTTTTTTTACTTATCACTCGCCATCACATCCCTGCACCTCTTTTTGGCATTCACCTTTATCACCCCCTTTTTCCTTGAACATACATTGCCTTTACTAATCTTTTATCTTACTGCCTCAGTCTTTTCCCTCTTTAATACATGCCTTAATAGATAGATGGCTCATCTTGATGTATTATCCCTCATTTTGTTAAGGAAGCTACTCCTATACTACCTCTTATATATTCATTCCTTATTTTGTCCTTTCTAGTGACCACTCATCCCCACCTTAGTCCTTAACATTCTCATCTCTGCTACACTCATTATCTGTTCCATCTTCCTATCTACTGCCCAACATTCTGTTCCATATATCATTGCAAGTCTCACCACTGCCTTATAAAATTTACCTTTTAACCTAATCAGTGACGGATCTAGAGGTCATCTAAGGAGGGGGGGCAAATTATTTTTTAAAAACTTAATTTGAGTACTTTAAAAGAGTAACAGTATTAATTTGACTTATATTTTTTCAGTTACCAATATTTAAATATGTATATAGTGAAATTTAAAGGTGAATGGGTCGGCGGTTCGCATACTTTTACAATTTTACGAAAGACCTTTCTTTTGCATATTTGAAGTTTTAGGAAATTTTTCTTTGAAGTGAGTGGGTGGGTATATTATTTTGGATAGTTGAATCGGTTGACAAAATATATTTCGGCACCACTGCCTACAAAGGTACCTAAATGTAGGGTATCTTTTATAATCTACCAATAATTAATTATTGTTTTGTAGGTATGCATTCTATAGATATAAATATAATAGACAAACTATAAATGTCATGTCAAGATTGTACCTGCATATAGTTTTCTAAAATGTACATATCCAAACTAACAGAATATAATAAAGAATTTAAAAAAAATGTGTGATTCAATACTTTAATTTACCTCTTATATTATATATATTTATTTAAATGTATAATTAAACATTTCAGTTTGGAAAATGTTGGTTGGCCATAATATACTAAATTTATACATCATTCATCATTGGTAAATTCAAAATTTTATACTAAAAGATGGAAAAAATATAAACAATAAATATAATATTATATTTATTTAATTTTTCTAAAAAATCGAACCGGGAGACAGGAAGCACAGAATATTATTTTAGTTTGAGGTCGGTGCGAGTATACGACGATAAGAAAAGAAACGAACTTTGAAGAGAAAATATGACGGCGGCGGTTCAGCGAAGACCGACCCAACCCGCGCGCTCCTAATTTTGTGTTTTTGTCGGTTCGGATCGGGAAAACGGAACATAAAAACGGTCATAGAATAGACGGGCAATACAGACGGTTATGAGGGAAAACATTCATTGACTTTTTATTATATTCGTAGATTAAGAATAATATTACCATCTTTATCTAACAAATGGCATTGATGTATTTTTCAAAATTTTTGGTGACATTTTGTAAATGCAGTAGGTAATACAAATAAACGTGGCCCAAGGGAGAGAGGCGATTGCCCTATCTCCCCTCCCCCTCAAATCCGCCACTGAACCTAATAGTTTTGTCACACATCCTCGTCCAACTTTATTTTTAGTCTTTCCCAACTCTCTCTGTTTCCTTTCACCAAAATCACTCTATATACCTATTCTGTTTTACCCCTACTAATCCTTGATTATTTCCTTTCAAGAGCTTCCCAGTCTTTCAAATCTACCATTATAACTTCCTCATAGGACTCTCTCCTATAGGAAATATATATATTATATATAGATATAAATGTATAATATTAGTACTATATTATCTGTAAACAACATGAAACATGTACCTCATTCTGTATATCCTTTGTTATTACATCCATTACCAGGGAAAATAAGTAAGGATTCAAAGCCAAACTTTACTGGTGCACTTTCACTGTAACCCTAAAATTCTCAGTTTCTGCACACAGACAACTCAACAAGGTCGTGTATTCACCTCCTCATACATATCTTCAATAATGTCCATATACACCTTTGGTAACCCTATTAATTCCTACTTTAAGATCTCCCTAGAAATCCTATCATAAGTTTCATCTAGATAAATAAATACTATACATAATATTTCCTTTTCCTTTCTCTGTACATTTCTAAATCTGTCTTACACAAAATATTGACTCCATTGTTGACCTCCCGGCATAAACCCAAACTGATTTCTATTAATAATTGTCTCACTTCTTACCCTTTCATCTATTATATTTTCCCAAATCTTCACACTGACTCATAAGTATTATGCCTCTATAAATTCCACATTCTTGTACATTTCCTTTATCCTTAACACATAACTCCTCCACGTTTCTGGAATTTTTCTTTAAATTAGTAGGTACATATCTTATTAATGAACTTTATCGGCCATCCTACAAATATAATAATTTAATGGTGAAATGTTTTCATTAAATATAAAATTCAAGTTAAACATTTAAGAGGTAAATAAATTATTAATGGAAATATTAATATGCAATTTAAGCATTTTACTTTCATTAAAACTTTCATAATAAAAGTGAATGGTGTTAAAAAAAATAATTTTATCAATAAAATTATTTAGTTATTAGAAAAAATATAATAGATAAAGGTACCTTAAATAGGTACTTATTTGTATGAGTGTAAGTAATAAGTCTTTATAAAAAATATTGGATAATGATATTCGTTATATTATTAATTTATACTCAGGGTAGCTATAAAGCCATAGTAGGCAAACAGGGCTCAGGGTACCTACTTAGGGTCAGGTATGGTTGAAATATATATTTAGTATATTTCAACCATGCATATAATATTAGTCATTTATAATCAATAATATATAATCAGTGGCGGATCCAAGAAGGGGGGGGGTGGCTAAGGTAGCATTTGCCTCCTAAAACCCATTTTTTATATTGTATTTTACTATACTTTATATGATTTATTATGGAATAATTTTAACATGTTATAAAATATCAGGCCTTTTCCTCCCTCAAAATAAAAAAAATCTATATATATATATATTAGTAGCAGTGGCGGATCCAGAGTAGATATATATATATATATATATATATGTATAATATGATTAATTATTAGTAATTAATAAAGAAAATCAATGTTGTTAAATAAAAATAAATAGGTAATAATTATTAGGACAGTAGAAAAAAAACATACATTTTACGTACCTATTATCATTTATAATCAATGGTATTATATAAAAAAAAAGTATAAATAGTAAAGTATTTTCATGAGATTATAAAGTACCTATAGATACCAACTATTATGTAATAATAATGGTGTAAGATCTTACTAATCTCTAAATCAATTAAGCTCGCCCCTGTGGCCTAATGGATAAGGCATCGGTCTCCTAAACCGGGGATTGTGGGTTCGAGTCCCACCAGGGGTACGCGGAATTTTTGTTGTTTTTTATGAAAATTGTTGACATTATTTTCAATAATTTATTATCATTATTTATATAAATAATTTTTATTATGACATTATTGAAGCCATTAACTTATTTTATCATGGTATCATTTATTTCAAATATTTCGTGATAGTACACATAAATTATATAGGTACCGTTTATCTATAAACCTTTGGGTCCGGCTACCTACTAAAGCCACAGAATATATATTTTGTGCTATGTGTAGTATTTAAGTAAATGTCTATACTTATTCACATTTTACGGTTAAGTACATCAGTATTTGATGTAGGTAGTAATGGTACCTACGTTGTTCGTTCTCTCGTCGAAAGATGCGAATAATATAATATACATAATATTTTAAATGTTAATAAGTTAATAATTATATTAAAAAAATGTTTTTTTTTTCTTTACAATAAATTAGCTTAAGAAAATAAGCACAAATAGTATGCAATAATTATTGTATTTAATTACTGTATTCGGTTTTTAATTTTTCACCTCACTGAATGACTTGGGTCTAAGAAAAATTGTCAATATGGTATCGTAAAACTCCATATACCTAGATTTTTTTTTTTTTTTTTTATTAAATTACAGGCTTCAAATACAAAGATTCATTAGCCTGTTGTGGCTTTGAATTACATTGGAAAACATATTATATGCAAATGTTATAAGTTATACAATAAGAGAAAAGAGAGAAAATAAATATATACATGGTTAAGGGTACATGATGATTAGATAATGATTGATGTTATATTAATGATGATAGTCCTGTTGCATTGATGAAGTTGACAATGTTGGTTTCCTGTCCAGGTCCGAGGGCATCTTTCAATGAAATTGTTTTTATGTTCGATGATGAGCGAGCGGAGAGAAAAGAGGGATATTCGAGGAATATGTGTTTGACTGTAAGTATATGCAGAGGCATGTTTCACGTAAGAGTACATTCGCACTATACGGGTGCCCGCAATACGGCCAACCGAACGGCTGTCCGCTGCGTACGGTTGATTCTGCGGATAACCGCATGCGGCCAGCCGTCCGGCTGACCCGCAGTATACGGTTGATTCTGCGGTAACCGTATTAAATAATGCGGTTTATATAAATGATAAAAATATTATATAAACGAATCATTTCCAAAATGGACGTTGAAGAAGTCGTCGCTGTTTATTACATATTTGAGTCCGAGTATATGGATGGTTTCTATGTTGTACCGAATGATGTCCATGAAATGGATAGTCCCATGTGTTTGGATAATTTGAAAACTGAGAGTCTCGGATAACTTTTAAAATTTCCAATTTTGTCGTCATGCGCAAATGTTCTGGTACTTTTTTAAAATCTTGTACCAAAGACAAGAAAAAAAGGCGATCTTCATCGACTTCAGCATTTTTGGTTTCTAAGTTTTTGTTCAAAATTCCGATAAGTTCTCTACCAACGTCATCATTTGTCTTTTTT
>JAIPRL010012466.1:0-12010 GCA_025469235.1 Pemphigus obesinymphae | reverse complement strand
CCTCCCATAACAAGTTATATAAAGGGACAGAGAATACAATGGTTTGGACACGCAATGAGACGAAAGGAAACAAATGAAGTCAGAGCAGCAATTGAATACAAGCCAGCAGGCAGAAGACCCAGAGGCAAACCGAAGAAACGATGGATGGATGGAGTGCAACAAGATCTAGAGAGATTAGAAGTAACAGAATGGGAGGAAAGGATCGTGATTATTGGAGAGCAGTGACGGTGGCAGCCAAAACTCTAACAGAGTTGTGAAGGCACAGAAGAAGAAGAAGAAGAAGAATATATATATAATATTATATAATTTTAGTTTAATCAATATTACATATTAAATTATCATAGAGAAATAACTATATTCGATATTGACATAAGTATGTAATATACACAATTTCGTCTAAAATTTTAAGACAATAGGATGATTATTTTCTAAATTACGGAGACATAACTATATATGTTGTATTAATGAAATATATTATCTCCTTAAAAACCTTAAAACCAATAATGGTCAAACAAAAATCCGTCTGATTTTCAAAATTTTTGGAATTTAGTTTGAGTAACGTACGACTGACATTGGGTTAAATTTTCAAATCAAAAAACCAAAATTTACCCTTTTATAAATGAAAAACCACAAAATCTAAAAAAATAGCTATAAATAACTTAAAATGACATAATACTATATATACATAATTACTATAAAAAAAAATACAATATATGTTATATACCACAGACACCAAATTTTAAAACAATTAATTTAAGATCTGTAATTTTTTTCTTATTTTTAATTCAAATTTAGAACCCGTAAACCATGATCATTGATCATTGATCGGAATCAAAATAATTATAAGTTAACATTTAAAACTGAATTAAAAACACTTTTTAATTTTTTTCACGTAGTTTCAATTTTTTAGAGTAAGGCTTGAAATTTGAATAGTAAGACCTACCTCTAATAACAATAACAATGATAAACTTACGAATCGATATATAATTATAATGTGAAATTTTTAAAGTTGTCATACATTTTTAACTATTTTTGGAATATATAATTTATTTTATTATAATTAATGATATTTCCAATAAAATTATTTTCTATCACTTTAAACTGAATAAAAATATAGGTACTTAAAAGTTAAAAAGGAAATCAATTCAATAAAAATGTTAATGTTTTTAATTTTGCATCAGAATTGTAATCGTCAAGTTGTTTCGAGTCTTTTATAAATTCAGGAAAATCAACTAGTGTTTTAATTGTATTTGCCTGATTCAGTGTCCTATTTTTACTCTAATCATCCATCCATTCTAAATTTTTGACAATTTTTTCAAACGCCCAATGTACCTATATTTTTCATCATGTCAATCACTTATATTTAATATATATTATAATTTTAAACTTATTGATGTTTCATATTTTTAAAATCTAATATAGGTAGTCTTAATGTTATAAGCAAAGACTTCATTATTAAGAAATAAAAGAGAAATCGCATATTTCTTCATATTGTCCACAAATAATGCACAAAATGTGGACTGGGAAATATGTATTTGTAAAACAGTATTTTGAACGCATCGTATAGGGTCCATATTAATTGGAAAAAAATTTGTATACAATTTCCACCATATATTAATTACTAAAATAGTATATAAAGAATATAAAATACATTATGAAAATGTTTTTGATAAATTAATGAATTAAGTAATCATTACTTTGTTACTTAAAGATTGGATCTTTATTATATTCATTGAGCAATTTGAACAAAGCTTATTGAAATATTCAATGTCATGTATAAGAACTAGTTTAGTTTCACAGTATGTTGTAACTGGGCCGTGCCGAAGGGGAGAGTGGGGGGATGTCTCACCTCCCCACCTCGGAAAGTAGTCGGCAAAATTAAGTTCAATTGGCAAATTTTAATTCAGTCGGCAAATAGTAGAAAAAGGCGATGCCTCCCTTCTTTTTTTTTTTTTGCTTATTTTAATTATTAGGCTTGTGGTCTCGGCAAAATGGGAAAAAAAGTTAATTACCTTTTTTTTACATTTTCACCTCCCTCCCCCCCACAAAAAAAATCTTTCTTCCGGACAGCTCTGAATGTAACGTGTTCCTGCTCCATGAATATAATTGATAGATATTTTTTCCCATCAATCAAATTTTTAATTTAATTTAATTTAAACATAAATTAATACTCAGTTTTCTTTTATTATATTAGGTTTTGAGCTAATCGAGTAATTTATATTAATTTTATTAGTGGTTAAAAATGCAAAAGGAATGCTCTCGCTGGTTCAGTAAAATAGTCATCTAGGGCATATGAGTTTAAACAACATCTACTTCTAGTCTATCCATATAGTACAATAAATCGTAAGTAATTGATCATATATCTATCTATCTATCTGCTTCATGTTGATGTTGATGATGAGGATTTCAACATACACCTACGAAAATGTTTTTAGTGAACATATGCATTTATGACCTACGAAATCACAATTTATACTGGTAATGTAGTTTGAAAGAAAATAATTACTTAAAGATGTTAAAAAATTTAAAATTTAAAATTTGCCCAACCGGGTGTAATATTGTAATAAATTAATTTTATTTAGATTATACTTACTATACCTACTATATACCTACTGTACCTATTTATATTTATAATATTCTGTATCTATAGATTGTATATAATTTTAGATTCTGAAAGCAGCAAAGTATGTACCAGGTACCTATTTGTTTTAAGGTAATGTGTTTTTATTTATTTTTTTTTCATATATGTATAACCTTTATGAATAGAAAGAGTTGAGTAAAAGTTGGGTAAAGAGATTTCTATTAAAAAATTTAATCTAGTACTTTAAAAAGGTAAATTTTTTTTTTCTATATAGTTTTCTTTTTTGATAAGAAAAAATACTACAAAAAAAAAACACGATAATTGTTATAAATTCGAAAATTAACGTAAGACATTTGAATTAATATTTAGTAACTTTTATTAAAATTTGTTAAATTTGATTTATTTTTTATCCATACTTACTACACTTTATTGGGTAAAAAAAGTCTGAAATAGTATTAAAAATGAATTTTCAATAGGAAATTTATTGTAGTTGGTATATGTATTTTAAAAAGGTCAACTTTCGATTTTCTTAGTAGTTATCTAAACTTATAGGGAAATTACCGAAAAATCGTTATAAATCGAAAAATAATTTTACAATGATCTTTGCTCAAAATCGTTTTATTAGAAGAAATAATTTATCATTGCTTTCTAATTCACTACCAGTATCCTATCTGACGAGTGAAGTACTTCCTCCCCCTACTGATCAACTTTTTCAAATGTATTATCACTATTATACTCGTATTGAGTAATACCCTTATTGACATTAAATAACTATTAGGAATTTACTATTCACATAATATATATGAATTTTACTTGAGTAATGTATTTTTTATACTATAGGCATGTAATTAAAAATAGTTGATAGGAACAAACTGTGATATAATAATTACATTAATATAAGTATAATATTAAAAAACATGGGTATTATGATGAATATTATTGTCAACAACTGTCTATAGGTATATATGATTCAGAATTATGATTAATATTGTATTTGAATTAATAAATACTTAAAATGATTTAAATATTAAATATTTCAATAACTTTTTCATAGAACAAAAATAATTAAAATTGCATAATTTTGTCTATAAATATTGAATAATGATTTTTGTTATTTAGGAATTATATACAATTATTTAATACATATTTAAGAACAAATAAATACTAAAGAATGTAAAAATATATTTCAATTTATAATAATACTGCTCTATTCGTAAGCTTAATATATACAATATAATATAATATAGTATAATTATAAAACCCATATTGCTTATTATACCTTGTGGATAGTATGGAATTTAATTTTAGTTATATTCTATAAATAATAATATAAATGTAAACATTTGAGTTGAAATGAATATTTCGATTTCGCACAGCCATTTTACATTACACTTTTACACCAAAAGAATAATATTTTTTCTATTTAAATTAAAATAGTTATATATTTTGTTGATTTTCGAGTTTCGATTTTTGATCTGGACTGTATGTAATTAATGTTATACTATTACTTTTTAAATTGATCATATATTATAAATCATGATTTTATACATAACTCAACTTTTCAAACTAGCAACACAATTTTTAACACTTAATATTTTTGTTTTTAGAGGTACTTGGTCAGTATTGCCCAAATTAGATATATTAAGTTTTTTTATAATTGTATGATTTGGTGTGCTTAATGCTAAAATAATATGTACCTACTTTCGTGAGTTTTCGATTTACATTATACTTATATTATTATTTTATTAAATATTAATCATATTTCTGGTGTTGGACGGTAGCAAAGGGTATGCAGGTTTATTTTTCATTAAAATATTTTTAAATTTCTAGTGGTTTTCCTTTTAATTATTGTGTGCATAAAATCATTGAACAAAATTGAAATTGTGTTACTTTTGTTTATCATTTATCGATTGGTTAATAGTATTATTAAAGAAAATAATATACAAATATATTGTTTTGTAAGTTAATAGATGTATGTATTATATTAATAAAATATTTAAAACTACAGAATTAACCAATGTTTCTTCACTCAAAACCAAAATTATTGGTAAATAATTTAATAAAACTAATTACCTATATTTTTATTTAAATACATACCATAGTATCTGTAGTTACTATTTGTTCTTAATTACTTATTCCAAAAAGTCCCTATTAAATACATTTTTGTTGATATATTTGTTTATTTAAATATAATTTTTAAAGTATTTTTTACAAGACTATTTAATAACTACCTATTGGCAGGCCCGTTGCTAGATATTTTCTGCCCTAAAGTAAAAATGTTAATGCCGCCTTTAAAAACGTAAAAAAAGTTCATCGATTTTTTTTTCTAACTATATATATCTAAAATACTTATTTAAAAACGGAAATAAACAAAAAAATAAAAAGGACATCAATTTTTTTCTAACTATATTACAAAATACGGTGATCGTCCGTTGTCGATATTCATTTTGCTGTCCTAAAACGAAATTTTGCCTCTTTCATTTTTTATCGCCCAAAGCGACTCATGACTTCCTTGTACTTCAGAGACAGGGCTGCCTATTGATACATTTAAATTATGAAAAAAAAAAAAAAACTCCATAATATTTAACTAATGTCTAAACACAAATATGTAAATTATAACAATATAGATAATATATGGTTATTCCTTTGAAAACACAGCTACTCAAAATTTTCAAACATATTATGGTGGGTCTTTTGAAGGCAATATAATTTATAAAGAACAATAAAAGACTACTGCAGAAATATACATGATCAAAATATAGTCCTTGAATGTTAAAAGTGGTTTGAAATTATATGAAACCCCTATTGCGTAGCACCGAAATATATATATTTCTGTAGGGTTGCTCGACAAAAGTTAGTGGTGGCTAGTAATTATTTAAAATATGATAATATTAGGTAATTTGTATTTATTAATTAAGTTGTTGATAACTTTTTTTTAATTAGTGCTAAAATCATGTTTTAAAAGTTTGTGGTTAAATAAAATTAAGAAATAGGTAGGTACCTACTTGAATAATATATTAAATGTTATTGTTTAGCTCTATTATATGATTTTTTTGTATTTACGATAATATATTTTATACTTAAATTTAATACTTCACCATAATGGCTTTAAGTACCTATATGACCTTAATTCAAAATAAAAATCGGGACTTGTATTTAAACCTAACCAAACTTAACCCCTCGGGTCTAATATATAAAAAAAAGTGGCCAAAAAGAATAAAATAAACGATTCGATTTCTACTAGTACTTATACAATTATTATTTTAAAAATATTTATACATTTTGAATTCTATTTAAATTTATAGACTGGATATAGCAAAGGATTACTTGGTTTTACAAAAATTATAATTTTTCATATTTCTGGAAGTGACTTTTGATCTTGAATATTTTGACGTAATCCAATCGTGACACGTCTACCTTTTTTTCGGTAGCAAATTTGCTCTGAATAGTATATTTTGAAAATGGAATTTTTCGATTTTTTGAATAAACATTAAACATATAAGGAAAAACTACCGAAAGACATTGAAAAAAGAGGTTTATACTAACGTATAAAGAAACCTAATAATATATAGTCTATATTTCAACTATTATGTTCCACATAGATTATACGTTTTTTCGCGTATTGATTACGTGTAATATACGTTTAATATACCTAAAATTTTATACTGGGCAAGTCCTATAGTTGTGTATAACTGTAAGGTTACAAAACGCGTGCACAAAGAGAACTGTCACGAAATTAAAAAATAAAATAAATGAAAAATGGACCAATATTCGATAATATCGATAAGGGTGTAAGTAGTGTGTAACGTAAAAATGAACTAAAAATAGTAGAAATTGGTATACTTACGCATGTATAGCCATGTATAGGTACAATAAATTACCCGAGTATCATTTTCAGTGCAATGCGAGTGCAGCTTATAGAATTAACTTTTAAAATTATAACTTATTGTGCTGAGCAGGGTGCAAACAAGCTAGCAGAGTGCACGGTATTGGAGGTGCATTTGAATACCGAATTATTATACAGGAAACACACGTGCGCGAAGTTGGCCATACCATATTATCCAATTAATTTGAAAATCATATCAATATTTTGCAAGTAATTTGCAAGAATTTGCAAATCCATTCCCGCAATTTTCAAGTGATTATTAGCCAAGTTATCGCTAATTATAGAAAGATAGGGACAACTTCACGCATCCCTACCATGTTGACCTAGAGAGTCGAAAGTGTTGTCAAAATATTCCCCTTAATTTGGAAGAATTTGTAAGTCCATTCCCGCAATTTGCAAATTGCTCTGAGCGGCCCTATGACGCTTCAAAATTGTACACTCTTGCTCGTCGTATGTCGCTCTGTCATCCCTATATTTCTATGAATTTAATATAAATACATATTTACAATAACTTTAAGAATATATTTAAACATAATATATTTTAATAATATACCTACGTATTCAAAGTTGTATTATATAATGTGTATAACTCATTATAGTCATGTTTAATTTTAATATATTGGTATTTTTGTTGTGAATACATTATAATAATTACCTATTATTATTTATAATTATATAGGTAGTATTAATATATATGAACACTAAATGTATGTTAGGTATGCATAATATATGTTTTTGTTTTCATATTCATCGATGAATTAATAACTAATAACCAACATTTCGGACTTTTGAACTTACAAGTTTAAATATTTGAATTTTATTAACAAAAAATGCCGTTATACCCTTCTTTACCCAAGTCACAGAACCATCGTTAAGAAATATGTTATTGACGTACTTGTTTACGAGTTCATTTTAGCCATCAATACGGTTCAAAATATTACCGCGCAGCAATTGTTCAAGGGCCAGTTATTTAACCGTAAATCGATGCACATTTTCTCATGTATACATGGTGATATTTTACATATATTTGTATACTCCATTCTATAAAGCTTTTCACATTTTTATATTTTTTATCCCTTCCCTTTTTTATTACAACTATTTATATTAATTTTCGATTTTTAAATGGCAACCAATAAATTATAAATTCTTATAAAGTATATATATATTTTAGAATGTTCACGTTTTTATTTTTAAGTCCGATGAATATTACCCAACCGCGTAGTCCTAAATCTTAATGATTGATACTTATTGTTATTCAATATTCAACGGATTTAAAAATAAAAAAATTATTAATAATAGAATATACAAACAAATTTCTGAAAAAAATTTCATAAAAATTATTTATACTTCCGGAGATATATCCTGGCTCATAACAAAATATTACCTTGTTTTAAATTTGATACCGTAAAAGTACACAACTTGGAGGGATCGTCTTAAACTTTAAACTTGAATAATCAAAAAAAATACAAAAATTTGTAATTAACAAATATTTTGTTATTTCAATTATAAATATATTGTGTTTATTTCTTTCTTTCTTCTTCGTAGAACAAAGGCCCATTTGTTAATCAAAATATTTAATTTAAACAGAATATTTTCAATTTAATAACATATTTTATTATAACAATAAAATTTGTATTAATTTTACCAATTATTTTTATCAAATTATAACTTATATATTTTGAGAAATTTACAAAATGAATTTTTATTGTAAACACATTTTTTATTAATTTAACAATATATTGGTACATTAAAATAATAAAAATTGTATTAAATTTTTATTTTAATTTATTAAATTATATTAAAATTGTTAATTCTACCAATGATATTTGTTCAGTGTGTGTCTTAATTAGTTGGGTATTTTTACGTCATATAGAAAAAATAATTATGTTCAGAAGTTAAATATTACCTATTATAATAATAATAAAAAAGATGAAATACATTTTTTTGTATTTTAATTAATAAACCCTATATTTATTTATATACTTTTTATTTTAAATTATAATTACAATGTATTTATTTGAATGTCTGAGATAATTGTCAATAGTTTTTTAAATGTAGTCTCATCCTTGACATTTGTTCGCAAACCAGATAAAGCTTCTCTAAAGTAATATAAACAAAGTAAAATTGATTTTTTTTATTTTAGTTATAAGGAAAATGTATACATTTATATATAGTTAAGACTAATCACTAATAACAACAAACAACCCCAACTATATTTGTTTAAAATTAATTTGGAAAATATTTTTTCAAAACAAGTATCTACAGCACTACGGATTTCAGCACTGAAGTGCAGCTTAACAACTTTTAAGTAAATATAAATTTTTTGAAACAAAATAAATGTAAATATATTCTCTATTCCTAAAATTAACGGTATTAATATCTATATATTTTAATGGCTTTAATGTAAAAACAATATTATGTATTTTATTAACTTACTGAAAAGTCCTGCAACTATTCATGCTTCAAAATATAACCCATAAATGGTATTCGGAATTGTTGAATCTGTTATCGTTTGTCCAATTTGCTTAGAGTTAAATATTTTGTTTGTTTTATTTCGTTTTGTGAAAGGATACCAACATTTTCTTACATTATCGGGTGAATTAATATTCAATCATGTATAAGGATCCTGTTGGACCTCATTTTTATTAAAAAATATTATTATTGATCAAGAGTCAAGACCCATAATTAATAAAAATAGAATTATTAATTTTATTCAATGATAGAAAATAATAAATTATTATAAAATGAAAATAATGAGTTTAAATAAGTTATAAATAGTGTATATTAGCTTGAACATAGTTATCCATATTTTAGTTACCATATTTTCATTTTTCACATATCAAATCCGGACTGTGACGTATTTTTAAAATACGTACCTACAAGTTAGTGCACAATTATGTTAAAAATTAAACGTAATAAGTTTCGTAAATGTGTGATGGTCACAAGTAAGTTGTTCCGGCTCGAGAATGTCTAAATTTCCATGAATGAATATATATGAGTATTAGATATATTTTAAATGCACCCAATTTTCAGAATATATTCAAATAAAATGAATGTATTAAACCTACATATTATATATGTTATACTTTAATAAATTAATGTTATATGTTTTTATACAGAATTTATTTTGAAATAAAGGTTTGGCGGCTATGAGTTCTTATTTATACTCCTTCGTAATGGATGAAATAACAAAGTACATACAGTACCACGATCATGATATTTACAGTTGATATAGTTTTAGTTGGAGAGAGTCTTGAGAAAGCTAACGGTAGACTTGTAGAGTTTGAGTAAGCCCTTTAAGGTAAATGATTAAGAATTAGTAGGAGTAAAATAGAACAGATTAAAGCGTATGATTTTAGAGAAATAAAATACGGAACAAATATGGAAAAGTAAGTAATTAAGATAATTTGTGATGTAGTATTTAGGATATATTGAACAGAAGGATAGTAGTTCAAGGAAACATATGATTAATTGTGAATGAATGAAGTGAAGAGAAGCATCAGATATTTTGTGTGACAAAAGTATCCCAATTCGATTATTTAGGTACTTTTTATAAGATAGTAGTGAGGCCTGTAATGATGTAAGAATCAGAGTGTTGAACGATGGATAGAAAGATAGAACAGATTATGAGTGTATAAAATATGAGTATAGTATATAAAAAAGACAAAATAAGAAATTGATATTATTAAAAGGTATTATAGGAATGGTTCGAATAATAGACATAATGAGGGAGAATAGATTGAGATGGCTAGGTAAAGGTTTAAGGGGGGAGTAAGGGACAGAGGCATTAAGTAGTAAAGAGAATTTATGTTGATGGAAAGAGTGGAAGAAGGAGACCAAAGAAGAGATATTATGAAAAATAATACGAGGTGAACAGATTTATGTGAGGAGGATGCGAGATATCTAGATCTGTGGAAGTTAAGGACTATGGTGACTGACCCCAAATAGTTGTGAGAGAGATCAAATGAAATAAGAAATAAAATAATTATTAATAATCAATAACACAATAATTCGTAAATAGTAAATAATAGTAAATATATGCTTGTTTTCTTGCTTATCAATATTAGTTAGGTAATCAAAATTAGTATCTGATATCGATTATTTCTCCTTTGATATTATATATGGTACAAAATAGTATCAGACTGAAAGATATATTAATACAGATACACTTAATAATATCTCGAAACCATATCTTCGATATCTCGATATTTCAATATCTCGAAAACATGAACATTTAAAGAAAAAAATTTTAAAATTAGTTATAAAAAAATATATTTTCTACAAAATAATTAAAAATAATCTGTAAAATGTGTATCATATTTTAACTAGATATGGTTATAAAGTATCAACTATATTTTCTATACTAGTATACGAGATCAGAATCATGAGCGTAGCCGGGTGTAGTTTAATGTTAATTTGTATTAATACTCAGAATTTAAACTAGGTAGTTACACCGTGTAAGATGTAAGTATGAATATACCGTATAAGTATTTATACATCATATGAGTATATGTATATAATATATTTTAAATTTTGAGCGCAGCAAGGTGGCTAGTAGTTTTATAATAATGCGAGAAGGATGCGGTAGATCGAGTTCTGTGGAAATTAAGAACTAGGGTGGCTGACCACAAATAATTGGGATAGAGTATGAAGAATAAGAAAAAGAAACCATTTTTGACTTTCTAGGGCAATATGATAGAGCTTAGTGAAAAATATTAGAAAGTCTGCTGCCAAGGGGAATTTCCAAATTGTGGGTATAGAATTGTAAATTTTTGCTTACTAAAGGGAATATTTGGACACTACATTAAAACTTTCTAGGGCAACATGATGGAGCTAAATAAAGTTGACCCTACTTTTATGTATTTAAAGATATTTTGGTTAAATATCACTTGTTAATTGTGGGAATGGACAATTTAAAAAATGATCGGACCATATGGTAGGGCTAACTTCACGCACGTTTTCCCATTAGCCATTGTATTTTTCGGGGCTATCCACAATTTTAATATATAAAAAAATGTGTAGATCAATTACTCTAAAACAATTTCGTCCATTTAAAGTTATGAAAATTAAATATTATTTTTCTTTATTAATTTATAAAATCCTCAAAATTATCATATTAAATTATACATAATATATATATATATATATAGGTAACAATATTTAAACATTATCATATGCAGTATTATAGCAAAAACATAAAATTTAATGGGAAAATTATTTACATGCAATTTTTATTGTAATAATGAATAAAAAAATCATCATAATCTACAATTTTAATAGCGGAGGATAAGAGGCAATATAAAAGACTACATTTTCAGTACCTATTATTATTTTTATTTAGTGGTACTACAAAGGGGAATTTTCATCTCGTATTTATGTAGGAAACTACCCCAGTGGAGGGGGCTAAGAATACCTCCACGGTTTTCTCATGCCTGTCGTAGAAGTCGACTAATTGAGGTTGCGTCAGGTCGACAGCCGGCATAAAACTTGTCAAAAAGTATGAGAAGTCTTAATAAGAATATAGGCGAGTTTTCCCATCTCGG
>JAIPRL010012465.1:0-12011 GCA_025469235.1 Pemphigus obesinymphae | reverse complement strand
AATCTCATTTTACCAACTATTTGGACTTAAATACCTCAAAATTGATAATTTTGTCGAAAAAATTAAAATTACTATAAAAAAAAATTGTGACTACGGATTTTCAAGGTTTTTTGAATTTAGTTAGAGTAACGTATATATAACGCTGTATAAAATTTTCAGAACTTATAACCGAAAATTACACCGTTTAGGACTTAGAAACCTCGAAAACTAAAATGTCTATAAATAGCCCAAAATTGCAAAAAAACTTAAAAAAACTTAATCAACGTAAATATATTACTAAAATAAATATTCGATGTAAATTTCAAGATTTTCAAGTGATTATTTTCGAAATTACGAAGAAATGAAAATTCTCGATTTGACGAAATCGTATATTTGCCGTTTTTACCTCATTTTTCTTAGTTTTCCCTTACGCATTAAAAAAACTATTGAGAAAATTGAAAAATGACCTTTCTAAAGTACCAACTAGATGAAATTTTCTACCGGAAACCATGTAAGCTTGTATAGATCGGAGCACTCCTTCTAGTATTAAATTTTTTAACAGAGAAAAAAATAAAAATAAATAGGTAAACATCATTGTAAAACCACTAGCTCCCTCGCTACGCTCAGAATCTAAAAGATATAGGTTTCAATAGCGCAATGGTAATATGTAGTTAGGATGATGTATTGATATATGCTGGATATAATTATTCTTAAATTAAAATAGTGTAATATGGAAAACATCGGGTTATTTTGGTAGTTTGTTTACTTCATTTGAAATTCGGTTTACTATAGATCCTTGTATTCTATTAAATTTTCAAAAAGAAACGTGTAAGAGGTGTTAAAGTCTGTGTTCTCGTAGGTAAATGAAACTTAAACTCTTCAATGATGTTAGGAGCATCAATCAATCAGTTGAAAAGCTAAAAATAAAAGATCGCATATGGTTCTTCTGTTTTTGAAGGATATTGATGTAGTATTTTGAATATTTTTGTCTATATCGAATTGTTTATAGCATGAATTTCACAAATAGATCTAGCACTTTTTCAATTTTATAATGTCTGCTTTGAATACTGGATTACAAATTACGTTAGCATATTCTAGGTATGAATGTATTATTGATGTATATAAAATCTTGACTGCCGTCAAGTTTAATTCTTTGGAATGTCTTTTTACAAATCCTGACATTTGTTTGGCTTTGTTTATGATAATAACCTATGTTCTCCTTAAAGTATAGTTTGCTATCTAAATTACTCCCAGATCTTTTATTGCACGAGTATCCATAATTGGTGCACCATTCCATATTATAATTGAAATTAATATATTGTCTTTTTCTTTTAAAAATAATCCTTTTGAGTTTTGTATTTTGTTGGATTTACCTCTATGTCATTAATTTTGCACCAATTGGTAAAACGGTTAATGTTGTGTTAAAGATTACGACAGTCGTCGAGATTGTTTACGTACATTATTAGTTTCATTCATGAAAAATAGAATTAATCTTTATTTGTCTTCATGATTTCATGTCATCGGCGTATAATTCTATGTTGCAATTCTCAGGTACAAAATAATTTAAATATAAAACGAAAAGATCAGCCGAGTCCACATAAACAGATTTAGAAAGAGTACCATTGATTTTTACAAAATGTATTCTGTAAATTAAGATTCGAGTCAATTGAGTATATTTCCATATAGCGACTTAGATATATATTTAAGTTTTTGGATATGTATGCATACATGTAGTGATTGACTCGATCATAATATGCTTTACTTAAATCTGTGGATATTACATCTACTCGATTGTTTTCAATAAATACTTTATTAATGTAATTGGTGACGATTGATTTGCCGGACATAAAACCATATTGATTTATATTTATGATTTGTTTTAGATCATGTTTTAATTTGTTTCCAACTATTTTTTTTAAATGAACGTATGTGAATTTATTTCAGATTGTAATCGGTTGGTAGTTGTCAGTGTTTAATTTAGAGCCGTTTTTATGTAAAGGTGTAATGTATGTCCTGTTTTCCAAATCTTAGGAAATATTCCTTGGTTTATTTATTTGATTGAAAAGTAGATGTAATGGTGAAATTAAAGTGTATCTGCAATTATAAAGAAGATAGGGAGGTACCTATATAATTTGTCTGGTAGGTACTCTGGTTGGTCTCGGTCCTTATGATGTATTAAGAGGACGTTACACGTTTAAAATAAAAGACTAAAAACTAGTCTTACGCCAACATAAAACACGACCGGGCCTACAATCAAAATTAAGTAACCAATTTTTTACACCATAAAGGAGAACTAATTCTGTGATGTATAGTGTTTATTTATTTGAAATTAAGTAATTAACTGTTAAACTTTCATGATTTTTTTTATGGATATATACCATAGAGTAATAAAACTATAATACATTTATACATACATATTATACATTTATAGTACAACATTGAGATAAGATTAAAGATAAAAACACTAGGTACGTCATAGATTAGGTTCTCTTCTATGTAGTTATAGATATCTATGGTAGTTATAAAAATTTGGTGATTTTGATTGTAGCCCCGGTGTATTATATTCGCGTAAAACTAGTTTTTGCACAAAATTGTGGTAATAATTAATAATGTAAGTTTTGACATTGCGCGTAATCGACGATTAAAAATTTCAGGTTTGGAAATTGTAAATAGATTATTGAAATTAGTGTTGGTGTGTGTAAGTACTGTGATGAGATGGTTTTGAAATGAAGTGGGGTTACTTATATAAGTTGATCCAAAGAACTTTGCAAGTAAATCTGATGTTTACTGCATTGGTGTGCTAGTTTTGTTGTCGAAAGAGATTGATTGCGGTATTGTGGATATTGAGTTTTTTTTATACTTTATATAGCTCCAAGTGGAATTAATATTAATAATGATTGAATTATTTACTTTATTTAAATAATTAGTATGATCTAGATAGTTTTAATAATAATTGATATGATCTTCCAATATTTTTGAATTCTAGGTAGGTATAGAGGTGTAGATGGATTCTTTTTATAGTTTTTATGAACAAGCTTTTTCTCCCTTATTGAGCTGATAAACCGTTTACCGTACCATTTAGGTAAAGTAGAATTGATAATATTTTGGTTTTAGGTATATAAGTTGTACGATTAAGTTCAACATATTGTAGAAACTTTTAGTGTTTTAATAATTGTTTAATAATGTTTTATTAGTAGAATTATTTGGTGCTAAGGTAAGTAGGTATTATAAATTAGACGCAAAACTATATTAAAAATCTAAAAATATACTGGAATAATAACAGGTTAAATTACATACGAATAATTCTGTAAATGGTACAGACAACATTTATTATTCTATCATACCTACGTAATAATAAAGACGGTATCTATGCTAAGTGTATGTTATTTTGATACAATCGAAATGATGAAATTTTCATATTGGAATGTTAAAAATACAATAAAAATAACGACAACAAAAATTGTTTCATTGAATATTTTTTTCTTTTTACATTTTGACAAACACACAAAAAAAAAACACCTACACATGAACGGCAAGTTTGCAGTACACAAAAAAATATACACGTTGCAGTCAACATATTAATTAATAAAGAAATAATTAATTGATTAATTTAATTTTAGGATTAACCAAGTTATAGGAAATAGCTAATAGTATGACTGTTGAAACTATTGAATGCCCTGTATGGGTGCATAGATTTTTGATTGGAAAAAATGATTTCAATTTACAAGAGATAATAGAGGATAATGAAAAGGTAATTTTTAGATCTATATCATTTTTGTTTCTACCTATATGATTACAAAGCAATAATTCCAAAAATTATTTATTTATTTGATATTTTATAATAATTTTATTTTTATTTTTAATAGGTACATGTTGAATTTTCTGATGATAACAAGATAATTGTTGGAGGTCCGAGTAATATGATTCCTAAAGTGATTGAATGCTATGTATCTACAGAACTTGTGGTTGACCCAAAGTTTTTCAAACATATAATTGGCAAAAATGGAACTAACAGTAAGTTAAAATTTATTGTGTTAAGAATTTTTTATTTTTATGATCCATAGAGAATTTAAAATCTAGGTATTTATTGTTAATAGTTATTACTTTTATTAAAATTGGCACTATAAAAATTGATAAATACTGTATGAGTTGCTTTATTGTACATTATTTTTTCAGTAAATCGTGTTAAGAATGATACTGGTGTTATAATCAATATTTCTGAATCTGAGAACAATTCTAATATTATTCGTATTGAAGGACGAAAAGATGGAGTAGAATTGGCAAAAAGCGTAAGATAAATATCATTAAATTACATTTATAGTCCATCAACCAATAAAATATGTATAGAAGGACATATAGATTAAAACTGGTTGTTCTCTTTTTAAACACCTATTGGTATGGGGCCGATTTGCTTAAATGTGTTTCTCTTGGTAGACACTACACATTTTTTTTTTAAATTTATATTTAAAAATGTATGTATATATTTTGAAATATAGGAATTGGAAGAAATGATGTACAAGGTGGAGAATGAAGTCGAAAAAGAAATATCAATTGATCAATGTCATCATTGGGCCATAATTGAAGTTAAAGGTGAAATAGTTAGAGAACTTCAAGAAACATACAATGTTCAAATTATATTCTCTAATTCAGGTTATTTTTATTTTTTATTATTATATTTTAGTAAAGGACTACCCAAAGAAAAAATAGACAAGTTGTTAGTACCAAGTATAACTATAATAAGATACTATTAAAGTATCCATTGCTAAATTTAATCAGTTTCAGTGTTTGAAAATGACTGGTGAGAGGTTCTTTTGACTTGCCACATGCCTTTTTATAATACACTCATTTCCTTAACACATGCTCATTTATTTATATATTGATATATTCACTCCTTCTTGTCCTAATTGAAATCGGTTTTCATAGGTATTATGAAAATGTAAGTTTTTTGAAAATTATATAGGTACCAATATCGTATTAAAATAATAAATATTATGTATGGTAGAAAATATTTGTTTTATTCATACATATTTTCATTTATTATTTTTATTTTAATATTCATATGTGTACAAGATAAAGCAGCTTCAAGTATAATATTATTATTTTATTAAAAAAAAATAATAACTTACCTATTAACAATATATATCGTATTGTATAGTATTATATACTGGTAATATATATTAACCTATATACCTTACTAATTAGTGATTTTTAGGGTAAATTTGTATTTGATCTTTTGAAACCAAATATCCATCTATTTCTTGATATTTTTACAATAATACATATAGTATTGTACACGCTACACAATAAATTTTACTGTGATTCTGTATGTATAATTTTACCCGGTTGTTTTGGCTTAATTTTTTTTTTTTTGCACACAGCATAAAGATATTTATTGAGTTTTAAACATAGATACAAGAAGTCCATAAATTAACCCAATGACTAAACTAAATGTAGCAAATGTATCTCTATGTATTGTTTGGTATATTTACAGCACTAAACTGATTTTTCTTTAATTTATTTTTAGTTTTAAATTTTAATTATCTGTTAACATAATATTTAATATTTCTTTGTCTAAAATAATTTTGCCAAAGAAAATTGTATCAGTAACACACTTCTTTTAATCCAGTAATTTTTTTATGCGTATCTAATTACGAACAACATTTCATAATTTTTACGCGTACATTCTATAACATTTACTCTACTTCTTCCTTGAATAGTGAACATCCAAAGATAATAACTAGGGAACGGATTTATGTGCATAAAAAATCTTCAAAGTATGAGTTTAAAAATACTATAATATGCTATAAAATATGCAAAAAAAGTTTAAAAAGTTAAAAATATGCAAAATAAAATTGATGTTATTTTAATAAGAATGAAATAAATCATGCACATTTCCCATCAGATTTCAAATAGCTTATTCTAACAAAAATATGCATTTACCTATAAATCCGTCCCCTAATAATAACAATGTATGATGATTGATATATATTTCGAATAAATATTTATTAAATAAATATTTAAAGTGTTCTAATGACACTTTAAAATAAAATTGACCGCACTACGACTTACTATTATGTACTATTTAGTACTAAGAAAGTGGAATGCCAATATTTCATGATAAATCTCAATATGCGAGTATTATATTACACAATATACCCAGTTAATAAAAGTATCTATTATCATAAATATATAATAAAAATAAAACTTCTTATAGAAAAATTAAAACATTGTAATAGGTATGTACTCTGTAGTATTCAGAAAAACCCATCATTCTATAAAATTTGTAAAATAAACAAATGGTTTTTACCATAAATATTTAATATTTTAATATGACATATATTATATACATTATTATATATTATTATATTATATACCTATCAAATTTTATAAATGTGTATTTATAAGTTCTTAATTTCCAAGATTTTAATTCTGATAAGTAGAAGTGAATATATCAATAAATATGAGCACATATTGAGGAAATGCATGTATTGTAATAGATGGGCAGTAAGTCAAAAGAACTTATGACATTAATTGTCATTTTCAAATGGAAATATCAATCGAACGGTGCGAGGTAACAAAAAACTTTTTTCCCAAATTTCATTATTTTTTACAGGCTATAATATTTCATTAAAGGAATTAATGTTTTCCCTTTGGGTGGCAAATATTTATATTAAATATAAATATTGTAAAAACATCTTGTAATATTGAAACAGTTTTTGAAAAATATAATAATTAATAATTATAAAATAATATCAATATTTTTGATTTTGATTTTTAGTTGAGGCTAAAAGCAATTTAGTCAAAATACGGGGTTTAAATGAGGACGTAAATAAAGCATTTGCTAAATTAGCCAAGGAGTTGGATGAAGCTAACTATGTGCTCGAAATTCCAATTTTTAAACAGTTCCATAAGCTTGTTATTATTATTATTTTTTTTTTATTAGATTAGGGAAGAAACTGATACTAGAATAGAATAGATTTACCTCGTGAAGGTGAAGATAGCAACACTATCAAAGTCATGGGAAATCAGGAAAAAGTTTTGATTGCTTGCGATATGATAAAAAAAATTAAAAATGAAGAAATGGTTGGTAAAATCATAAAATGACTACATTTTAATTTTATTATGAGTTATAATAAGTGTACAATTTTATAAACATTCTTTCTTTAGTGGGATATTGTAACAAAAGATATAGTTTTGGAAAACATTAAAGTACGTAATGTCATTGTAAATCTTGGTAATAAACTCATTCAATCAATCAAAAAAAATTGTGGTGGTAATGTAACATTACAGTTACCAGTCGTTATAGGTGATAATGTAAGTATATTAAAAACTTAAATATTATATTTAAACTACTAATTGAATGATGATTAGATATAAATCATTTTAAGAACTTTGGACAACGTTTTGTTTAAAATGATCAAATTTATATTATTATAATATAGTTAGATATTATGTAAACAACTTAATTATATAAATAATATAATATGAATTTTAATAATTTATAGACAATCATAGTCAAAGGATCTGAAGATGATGTAGATAGTGCAATATCTCAAATTCAAGTAATAGTGGATGAAGTTCATAATTCAGTTATTGATCTAAAAATGAAATCAGAATTTCATAAATATTTGATTACAAAAAAACGAGCCAATGTTAAAAGGGTATGTTGTTAAAATAATTATATTTGTATGTATGTATATTTTTATATTTATCACTGTATATATGATTATAGATTAGAGATTTAACTAATGAGAGAATAATTTTCCCACTTGAAACTGATAGTACTAATGAAAATATTACTATTGTTGGTAAAAAAGAGAACATAAATAAGGCAGAGGCAGAATTTGAAGTTATGATAACTAATATTAATAATGTTATTGAAGACCATGTGGAAATAAATGAACTGCATCATAAAAGTTTTGCTAAACGAGGAAAATTTTTAAATAAATTAAAAGAAGAACATGGCAGTGTAAAAATTGTATTTCCTAAGCCTGGCGCTGGTGATAAAATAATACTTAAAGGTAGCAAAGCTTATGTTGCTAAAGCCAAACAGAGGCTTTTAGATTTTGCTAAAGTTTTGGTATGTTTACATTTACAATTATTAATTTATATTATTCTGTAATGTAAATTATTTATTGTTTTGTTTTAGGAAAATACTGTTCAAATCAAAGTGGAAATTGATCCTAAGTATCATTGTCATTTTCTTGAGAGGGGTGGTAAAATAATTAATCAAATTATAAATGATTGTAATGGAGTATCTATAAAATTCCCTAAAGTAGCAATTAAGAATAGTATTGTCATCATAAAAGGTTATAAAACTAATGCCGAAGAAGCAAAACGAAAGATTGAAGAAATTGTTAAAGATTTAGTAAGTATTAAAATATTTTTATTTTTACTTACTGAATTGAAAATCTAATAAACTTTATAAAATTGTGTGTGCATGTTAGTATGTATAGTATGTTAGTATATACTGTGGGTGCATGTTTTTATTATAGTAAAATAAATTAATGATATAGGAAAATATTATTGAAATTACTATGAGTGTTCCTCCTGAACATCATCGGCATTTCGTCATTCACCGTGCAGAAGTTATAAATCAAATTAGTGCTGAATACGATGGGGTCACTGTAACATTTTCTCAAGTTAATTCAAATTTAAGTGAGGTTTTGATTAGAGGCCATAAAGATTATGTTGAAAAAGTCAAAAATAAAATCAATAATATTGTTATAGATTTGGTAATTTTATTCTTAAACTAATATTTTTATTTATTAACCTTCATTATAAACTAATTTTAATTTTTAGGAACATAACATAACTATTGAAGTAATCATACCTCAAAGGATGCATAGAATACTAATGAGAAATCGTGTATTGTTGGAAGGCATGGGGAGAGATTTAAATGTTTGGATCAAGTTCCCTAAAAGACCAGAAAGTATATAAAAAATAATAATTCCTACTTCAACATTCTTATACAATGTTTGCTATAATATAGATTCTTCATTACTACTTATTTAAGATAATCAAGTCACATTTTTCATATTTTATATTCTGCTTCTTTTTAGGTATTAACAGCCACTAGCATCATCCCATCAAACAATCAGTTCTCCAAGTCTCTGTCCGTTGCTCTTGTTTTCTAATTTGGATCTCCATTTAACGACTCTATGTCTCTTTATCATGTCTTCCCATCTTAAACGGGGTCGTCCAAGAGACCTTTTCCTTTGTGGGTTCTCTGGCAATACCATGTGCAGTAGTGGGTTCTGACTATGCCAGGCATGGCCAGTCCACTTTAATCTCCTATACTGGACTATATTTATTATGTTTGGATTCTGAAAGAGTTCTTCTAATACTATGTTTTTTCTTATTCTCCATTTGTCAGTTTCCTCGTCTTTTACTGGACCAACGATTTTTCTTAGGATATTCCTCTCCAGAATAATCAATTTATTTTCCTCTGTTTTTCTTAATGTCCATGCTTCTGCTCCGTATATAATTATAGGGCATAATAGTTTAGTATACAACTGTATCTTTATTTCTCTCAACAGGGACCGTGAACCTAGTATCTTTGAGAGTCCGTAAAAAGACATTTGTTTCCCAACAGGATTCTTTCTGCTACTTCCTTTTCAGTTTCATTTTTTTCGGTCAATACCGAACCTAGGTAATTAAATTGTTTGACTCAATTCTGGTAACTTTTCGGTTGTCCATATTCCGTTAATCAATTTCCACAACCTGAGCGTCATTTCTTCTCCTCCTTTTTTGAGGAGTTCTGCATGAATTTGATCCTCGCCAGGTGATTTATGATTTTTTAAAGTATTTATTTGGGATCTTATCTCCTCCAGTGTTAGATTTAGACATTCTTGTTATTCTCCAGTTTCTAAGTTGAGGCTAAAGATTTCATCAGGTTCTTCACAGTTAAGCAGATTATCAAAATAATCTCCCCACTTTTTGGCTAATTCTTCATTTGTGGTTATCAATGGTCCACTGTTATCCTTTAGGAACTTTTTCCTCTTCTTGTACCTACCTTTAAGATCATTTATTCTTTTATACATATCTCTAGTCCTATGTGCTCTGTAGTCTAGTTCAGCGTTATCCATTATATTTTGGACATATTTCCGTTTTTCACTTCTTAGGATATTACTTGTTTCCCTTAGACAAATTTTGTACTTTGCAAATAGCTCCTCGTTACTTGTATCATTTAACCACTTTTGTCTTGCCAATTTTCTTCTCTGCAACGCTTTGACACAAATTATGTTGAACCAAGGCTTAGATTTTGACTCCTTTTCCTAAAGTCTTGTTATCTGCTTTGCTTATAACATCTCTAATTTGTTCCCAGCTCTCATCAACATTTCCATCGTCCATTATTTGTTTACTTTGTAGAGCATCCTTAATACTGTTTTCAAATTCTTTGTCTATATCTTGTTTTTCCAACTTGTCTATGTCAAGCCTCCTTAAGTTTACTGGATTGTGTTTACTAAGCTTTTTGAGTTTCACTCTTACCCATAAACCTAGTAGTAGGTGATCAGAACCTATGTCTGCTCCGCCCAGAGTTCTTACATTCAGTATGCTGCTTTTGAATTTAGAGTTTACTATACTCAGCGTCAGGAGAGAATGCATCCGGGCAGCGACCAAAAGGTGTTCAATGCTCACAAGTGCTGTCAAAAAACGACCACGAGCGCTGCGTTGGTGAATATTAGAGACTGCTGTAAAATTGTAAGCAGAGTGATTGCATTTCTCGTATATATTAATATAAAACTACAAATACCGCGCGGGTAACGCAAACACGGCACTCGCGATGTATACAAAGTCTGGTGGCCGCATGGAGGGGACTAACTCTAACTGGCAACACTTTTAATGTTTTGTAATTTAAAAATGGTTAGTCTTGACTTTTTTTTTTGTCTAAACATATTCTTACCGCTAAGTTCTTTTGCACTATTAAAGATCTTATTGCATTATCTGCACATCCTCCGCAGATTACAAAGCCATATTGCATAATAGACTTATACAGAGCTTTATATACAGTATGCATACAGACTTCCATAGGTAGTATTTTGTTCAATTTATAAAATTTGAAAATTACTGATCTCAAGCGCATAGCTGTGTTTTCAATATATATATTTTATCTCAAATTTGAATCAATAATGACACCCAGATATTTTATTTGTGTTACTCTAATTATTTCCTTACAGTTGCAAGTATTAGAGTCAATATTATCACATGTATGTATAAGTATATTAATATCAGGAATTATTGTGTTGTAGATAGAGAAAGCAATAAAATTAGTTTTGTTTTATATTTGAGGTTAGTTTTTTATTATTTAACTCTTGAAATACTCTATTTAGGCCTATAGTAGTTTTTCTTTTACATTTTCCCGAAAAAAGAATCAGCATATGTGACCACTAATCCACCAGTATTTAAATCACAAATAGCATTGATGTATAAAATAAACAAAATAGGTCCCAATACACTGTCCTGAGGGACACCACAATCAATATTTTTTTTACTATTTAACACATTATTTATAGAAACTATCTGTGTCCTATTTTCCAGATAACTAGAGAATCAACTTAAACTTTCCGAATTTATTCCAAAACCTGGTAAAATATTAATCAATTCCCCACGGTCTATGGTATTACATGTCTTAGCCAAATCCAAAAATATTGCTATGACTTTTTCATTGCTATCTAATTTTTCATAAATAAATTTTGTTGTTGAATATAAAGCATTTATGGTACCCCTGCTGGGTCGAAAGCCTTACTGATATTGGGATAGGAGTTTATATTTTTCTAAGTAAGAGATTAGTCTAGAGTCTAGACTTAACTATTTTTTCAAGAATCTTAGAGAAATTGCAAAGCATATGTAATGTAATAAAAATAAATGAAATAAGGTTCATAATTGTAATTGTGTTGTGTATTATAACAAAAAAATAGATGAATGGTTGTAATAGGATAGGTAAGGTAAAGTCCAAATTCCGATACCTATCCTGTAATGGAACAAAATCAAAATGGAGATAGGTACCAAGTTGATTACCTATCTTGTAA
>JAIPRL010012464.1:0-12011 GCA_025469235.1 Pemphigus obesinymphae | reverse complement strand
GAAAAAAAATAAAGGATTCAAATATATATTATGTGTGATTGACTGTTTTACCAAATTCGCGTGGGCCATCCCTGTAAAATCTAAATCGGCTATCGAAATTTCTAATGCAATGTCTAAAATATTAATTGATCAATCGCCTAAATTATTACAACTCGATAACGGAAAAGAATTTTATAACATAACATTTGATACGTTAATGGCAAAGTATGGAATAAAAAAATACTCTACATATTCAACGACAAAGGCATGTATTATCGAACGGTTTAACTGCACATTAAAAACTAATATGTACAAAGAATTTACATCTCGTGGATCACGACAATGGGTTTCTATATTACCAATGTTAATTAACAATTATAATAATTCGAAACATCGAACAATTGAAATGACACCCACACAGGCTGATGAAAATCCTTCATTAGTCGTATTGAAACATCGTGATATTTCAAATACAAAAATAAAATATAAAATAGGTGATAAAGTTCGTAATAGTATAAAAAAGGCTGTTTTTTCAAAGGGTTATTTGGAAAACTGGTCAAATGAGGTGTTTACAGTAGTTAAAGTAAATAAAACGTTACCCCCACATATCAGTTAGAAGATTATACCGGTAGGCTATCTAATCGCAGGTTGTTTTTATACAGAAGAAATTAATAAGACAAATTATCCTAATGATTATTTAGTTGAAAAAATCATACGAAGAAACGGTGATCGAGTATTTGTTAAGTGGCTGGGCTTTGTGATATCAAAAAATAGTTTCAGTCGTGCAGCTAACATGAATATGTTTGGAAGTTCAGTTGTCGAAGAAACGAAAAAAATTATTGTTAATTTAGAAATATCCAACAAAAAAATGGAAAACCAACTAGATTCGTTAAATAACGTAGTGGATGTTCAAAAAGATAATATTAAAACGTTAGAAGAAATAATAAAAACCAATTTTGAGGACACTATAGAATTGAAAAATAAAATACAAATTATTGAAAAGAAAGTTGATTATACTTAAAATTATATTAGTGAAGTCGTATCTCTTTAACAAGCGAGGGATTCTGAATATTTTAAAGGCAGTCTTGAAATACCCATAGAAAGAGAAGCACGTATATAACAATGTCATCAGCTATATTAGATATTCAATGCGTTTTGGGGATAGACTCCAAGTACCTTATTAAAGAAATGTCGGTTATTGATACCGAGTCTTGGGCGACACAACACTGGATTTTTAAACATTCCAACAGCACACAAGATGTAAATAGTAAAAGGACAAATAAGTGGCTCCAACAACATTATCAAAAATTATCATTAGACTTTGGTGATGTAGACTATGAAGAAATTGATAGAATTTTAAATTCATTAAAATTCAAATATATCTACGTTAAATGAGAACATAAACAAAAAATCATTGTAGAGTTTATTCCACACACTATCGTTATAAACCTTGAAGAAATAGGATGTCCACGACTAAATCAATTATGCATCGACAATGAATTACCTTGCTGTATTTTTCATACGGGTTTAAATTCTAAACAATGTACATTTTATCAAATATTTGCATCAAGAAAATGGTTTATTGATAACAATTAAATATTATATGTATATACTTTAATTATTACTATATATATTTATTTTTGAATAAAGATACTTTTCATCACATCTACAAATACAGCTATAATTACAATTTTATAGAGAAAACAATATTATATATATATATATATATATTATATATACGTATATTTACAAATTTATATACAGTACAATATATTTTTATAAAAATAAAAAATATCTTCGCCAGCTATATGAAAAATATAAAACATGCATTACGATCAGTAGGTATTAGTTTAGTATAAACATGAGGTTAAATATTTATAATTTTAAATATACGTACAAAAAATAAAATTTTTACATAAAGTTCAGTATTTTTTTTTTACATAATACAGATTTCAAATATACGTACAATAAAATAATTATTTACAGTTGAGAATTTTTGTTATAATACAAATTTTAATTAATATACGTACAAAAAATTAAATTATTATATAAAGTTAAGTATTTTTAACATAGTATACAATTTTAATATATCTATATACATTTTTATACAAGTACATTTTTATTTTTATTTTTTTTTATTACTACTCCCACGGTTCAAATTGGTCGGATTCAAGCTGGTTTTTAACCACATGACCTCGAATTCCCTTCACTTTGATTTTTTCCTTTCCATCAAGTATATAGGAATATGATTTCGCTCTTAACGCAATAAATTCCATTATCGTCTTCCCATCTGTCTCATCAGAAAAAAGCCCGGGAAGCTTTTTTCTGTCTGCGATATAATAGGGGTGGTTCTGCGGCAAATTTAATGTATCCATGCGATCGAGTAAGCCAGGAGTGGATAATAGATGTTTATAAAAATCGTCCGTATGTACATGGTATATTAACGAGTCTAAAATAAAGTACATAAATTAATATTTTATATGATAATAATAATATATAGTTACCTGTGTCCGTATACAAAAGATTGATTTTATCATCATAATGTTTTTTCATCACATTATAATGGTAATCGTGCATGAGAGTCTTACTGACTTCGAGTACGGCAAACCCAATATATACGGGTTTACAAAACTCTATGACTTTATTTTCTATGGAAACGGCTGACAGGTTATCGTTATATGTGATGGCATGTTTGAAAGTGGGTTTGTTAATTAATTTTTGTATCCTTCGCGGGCATACTACAAGTTCGATTTTGATACGTCGACAAAGGTTCTCCATCGTTTTCCCTATGAACAAATATATTCTATAAAAAATAACATAATATGATAAAATAATTGAAAATAATAATATACCAAACACAGCGTTATTCATTATCTTGAAAAAATCTTTTTCAAAGTCATTTACTGATTTTTTTTCGAAGTTCTGTGTTTAAGCTGATGTACTGCGCTAACCATGAGGATTGATGAAATTCCAACACTCTATGAACCTGTTAATAAATATACAAATTAAATAACAAAAAAAAATAAAAAATAATAATAATATATATATATATTTATATTTACTTTTTCAACTTTTAGCCCGTTTGCAATCGCCTGTTTCAAATTTCGATAGTGTATGATATACTGGGTTCTATCCATTAGCTTCGCCATAAGCTTACTAATTTTAGAACTCCAAGGTATATCATTATGTGGCAAGAAAGGAAGGTCGTTGTGCATGTTGTGAAGGGCTTTTGGATAAGTTATATCTATTTTATAAAGTCGTCCCACATCTAAAGTTTCAGTCATTGCTTCGAGTCGATCTAACGTTGGTTCAACCCACTTAAAACTACCATACGGCATGTACTGGGACATGGCCCATCCATACAAATTTTTGGCTGAAAATTAATTAATTAATTATATAATCGAGAAAATTTACATACAAATACTAACAATCTTGGTAAATTATCCATGACGTCGGCTTACTCGGGTCATAATCAGGTGTTTTGTGATTATTTGCCTTCGCATAACCCCTACTTGCTTGGGTCAGCCCACCGCGAATACCTATAAATAAATTAATATAAATAATTTTTATTATTATTATTATTATTTTTACCTTTTTCGACCATGAGCAACATATCGTAGTCGGATAGGAGTTCGAGTTTCAAGGACGTAAATTTCAACTTACTGTCAAGACTTAGACCCGGCGAAGTATAATAGAATGAAGAGTCTAAGTTATATGTTTTAAACAAATGTCCCTGAAATTCTCAAAAACACCGGCCAACAGCAAAACATCGACTTTTAAGTACAAATCGCTGTATTCACCAAGTGTTCTGCAGCCGAAATGTCTCCACATCTTCTTCGCGTACTCGTAATCGTCCTCATCAATATCCGTTTCACACAGGGTACTATAAAAATCTTCCTTCGACGGCAAACTTGTTTCTTCTAATCTAGCCCAACTATCTGTATACTCATACGGATATACGCCTTTTCGAGTTACAAGAGGCAAATCCGTACGAGTAAAAATTTTGGCAGTTTGCCGGAAATTTGACAGATCGTCGGTAACTAGGTTGGAAGCTAACGTGGACAGGCTTGAGGCTATAAACCTAAAGGTATCGATAAACCTTACAGTGAAGGTATTAGAAACATATTTCGAAAAAGAAATATATTTTTCTTCACTGTTGGGTATTACCGTTATAGCCTTTTCATCGGAACCTAGCTCTTGTACAATGAAATGAGCATCACAGTTCGATAAATTATGAATAAAGCATGGCATAAAATTCGACAATTGAAGTTTCATATTACATGCGCTGCATATGGTTTGTCGAAATTTACCAGAGATATGGTTGTGGTCGGCTACTTTTTTATTTTGAACTGTATAACTTGATTGACATAAGTTACAATTTTTGGCACGTATATGCTGGTGTCGTTCTTCATCAATCATTATTATAGGAATATTTGTTTTAAATAATTAATCTTCTCGCAATATCCACAACCATGCTTACAAAATATTTTGCAACATCCTCTCGCGTCTCACACCCCCGGAATATTATGGGTTTTTGAGGAATATCGTGTTTCTCGAGAAGCTCTATGGATACGTCATCCGATGCGACTATAGTAAACCCATAGCTCATCCGATTATGTTTGTGGAAAGCAGTAGTATTAGTACCTCTTTTCTCCAAAAATTGTATAAGTAAAGCTTCGAAATCCGAATATAATACGATTGGATGTCTTTGGGTCTTATACCATGCTTCAAACTTTAGATGGTCTCCTTCTTTAGGCATAATAGGTAATACAGGTTTATGTGAACCGCATATTAATTTATGTTCATCAAGATTCTTGATTTAGCCTTGATTAGCCTGTCCACTTAATTTAATTTTTTTTTGTTCGTCGAAGCTAGTAAAACATCTCTTACATATGAATAATTTTCCCGTGTGAGACGTCATCTGAGAACGAACAAGTCTAGAAAAGTTGGCGATATATGTATAATGCGATTTTCCGTTATTGGACACGTAAAGAACATCAAAATGCTCCGATTTTTCAGTGTGGGTAAACCTGATGTGTAGGGAATTTTAACGGTGGTTGAAAATTTTTTTTTAACCCGTATACATTAACCGACACTTTGGGATGATTTTTCTCGAAAATCCTAATTTCCGAAATAGATTTTGGATATGATAATCTGTCGAAATTATAGCGATATTCCTCCTGTATATATTTTTCTCCCACACGATGTTTATTTTGATCAGTAACATGTCTGACCAAAATTGCCCACTTAAAACAGTTATCATCCTTATTAAAAGGATTGATTATCGCTTTTTTCTTTTGGATATCTATTGGTATAGGAATAAATGAAGACCCACCCTTAGGTGAATACTGATAAACACCTAAAAGCAGACCATCGATAGACTTTAGAGTAAATCCGCTCCCCTTCCTAACATAAAATTCTTCTTCCATATGTAGTTTCGTAAAATCTTCATCCACTATAATTTCAATATCAGAATCTTTTAAAACCTCTCTGGCAGACGTTTTAAAAGATCTATTTTCTATCGAATTTTCTACATTTGGAAGATTATAGCTTGATTCTAACTTAAGGTTATATTTTATCGGATGAGCACATACATAATCGCGCAACTTTTCTATTAACTCAGATTTCGCCGATTCCAAAAAATCATAATAATTAAAAATATTATTAATATTTTTTTTGTAGTACCAGTCTATCTTTCCCGAGTGAGATGAGCCTATTTTATTGAACCCAGATATCCTACATACATTTAAACGAGCCTTTTTTGATTTGGTTGCATTAAAAGAATTATCATTTACTCGTTTACGTGTTGTAGAAGTCCCTATAAAATAAGAAAAGAAATAAACTTAGACCTAGCAAGCAAGAAATTAAAATATATATATATATTCTATGGTTTAATAATATAAAAATACAAATTCGAATTTTTTGTATGAAAAAAATAATAATAAACTATACCTACTTATCACAAAAAAAATTATAATAATGTTTAAAATAATAAAAGACTTTTTTTCAGTTTAATATAATGTACTACCTATCACAAAAAAAAAAATATCCTACTTAATAATTAAAAATAGTATATAAATATCTTACCTGAGTTTTCGAATTCATTTAATACTTGAATTAGCTCTTCTTCATCCCCCCACATATCTTCATTTTCAGCAGACGGTGTTGGTTGTGGTTGAATATTATTTTCACCGTGCTCATCTCTAATGTGACTTGTTAAATTGTACTTCCGCGTGTACGATTTGAGACACACCTCGCAACTAAATTTAACATTTTCATGTCGAGACTTTACATGTCTCAACATATTACGTTTGAGTTTAAATTGTTCAAAACAAATGTCACAAGGAAACATTTTTAAAAATATTAAAGTAAAGAAAGGGCTGTGGAGTGAAAATAAGTGTGGTCACTTTAAGAGTGTATGACACAACTGATCGTTGGTCATCGAGTTCGATCCCTTGGGGATGCAATTTCCACCTCTTATAGATTTGTACACCCGCTGATACAAAAATCATACACCACCTCTTATAGATGTTTGCACCTGTTACACCTGCTGATGCAAAACCATATAAACGACACTTAAATGACCTTCCTATTGTTAAAAGGTGGTCAGAATTACATGTAAGGGTTGATAGTTATTTGTCCAAAATATATATATTGTTAAAACCTCCCTATTGTTGAACGGGATCGACACGAGCCGATGAAAAAAAAAAAATAATAATAATAATACACCTTACACATCATGCATACGACTGTTTCTATTGTTAAAATAAATCACACGAGCCGATGAAAAAAAAAATTTTGTTTACCTTACATATTATATATACGACTGTTTCTATTGTTAAAATAAATCACACGAACCGATCAAAAAAAAAATACTAATAAAATGTATACCATATATAATATATATATTAAATTATAAAATTAATTATATTTTATATTTTTTTTCAATTGATGTAATATTGCTAAGTATAAGACGATCCCATTCTTTATTCCAGAATTCATCGTCCTGTTCCTCGGGTGTTCCTTCAATTATGTCTGGCGATAAGGGGTTGTCGAGTATAGATTCAAAATAATCTAATGATGTAGGGCCATCGTTTTCGACCCATCTCAAAAATCCTGATAATGGTTCACCGGGAGTTGAATTTGTTACACTTTCCGACGTTAAATCGAAAATATCTCGAGATAAGAGAGGTGTGATAGCCCGAGGTGTTAATGAGCCAATATGCCTATCGTCACTGTTCAGTGTCTCATACCCACTATCAGAATATTGCTGGCTCTAAATAATATTAATGTTTATATTTATATTTATATTTTTATCTATAATATTACCATTGTACCGTTTGATGGGGGTGACCGATCTAAAACCATATCTCCGACAATTGGTGATGTAATACTATTGAGGGTGGAAGGCATCTGAAAAAAAAAAAAAGTTTTTAAATGTAGCATTCAAGTATTACTTTAACTTAATATTACCTGTTGTGCATTTTGAAGTAGTGGTTCTAAAACCATCCTGTTTGGTAGAAAATTGAAAAATTCGGGCTATCATCAGGACTGGTTGGCAACTGAAAAAATAAAGATATTTTAAAATTTAGCATTGGAGTATTATTTTAAATTAATATTAATCGGCTGAGCATCTTGAATTATTGGTTCTGAAAAATTCAAAAATCCAGATATATTGTATTCTGAAGGCCTGGTTGGCAACTGAAAAAAAAAATATAGATATTTTAAAATTTAGCATTGGAGTATTATTTTAAATTAATATTCACCTGTTGTTGCATCTTGAAATGATTCTTCCATTATGTCTGAGGGGAAAACTAAAAATTCAGATATACTGTATTCTGAAGTGTTCGACATCTTAAATAAAATAAAGTTATATATGTAGTTATTAAATTTATATTAATAATTTAGTAAATAGGTACTTTTTACACGAAAAAAAAACGGACAAACTTAGTAAATTAACTAATTATTTTAAGTAAATAATTAAGAATAACACGCACTTCAAAATGTTTTTCAAACACATAAAACATGCGGGGTCGTTCAAAGTATACTGAAATTTACGATCACCTTTTTTTCCTGAGAAGCGCGCGAATCGAATGTACCCCACCAAATTTACTGAAATCCTTAACGATACTAGCGTCTTTTTCCAAGGCAGGTGGTTCATATAACAGAAATGTCGTCGGTTTTTCAATTAATCTTTCTGTGTGATCTTTAATACTTACTTGTAAAAATAGTGACCTTCAATATAACAAGTACTTGATAATAAGAATATGATTTATTCTCGGATTTTCAACTAAAATTTTATGTGTGGTCCTTAACAATACATATAATTTAATGTATATACTTGGAAAATAGGTCTTTATGATTATACGTATAATATATTTTAATCGTAATAAATCACAGAAAATGTTACATTTTGTGTGGTCCTCCGAATCACACGATCGGAAAAAAAAACCATGGTTATAAAAAAAAATATATATATATATATTTATATTAAGTTAAAGTGAAATATTATTTGTACTTAAACAAAAGTTAAGTTAAAGAGGAGAGGATAGTGAAGTCACCATGGTAAAAAAGAAGGGGTATGTTACCTACTCCAGGTCCAAATAAGTACCCCAGTCCCAGGCAAGGGTTCCAGACCCAGGCAAATGCCCCAAACCTAGTGGAACTTGGAGCTTTAGGATCAGTATAGCGCCATTCATCGACGCCAGTAGAGCTATAGGATGGAGCTATGTGCCAGAACATACTAAAATATCCTACTTATATATACAAATAATAATTATTTAGCTCCTATATTTTTTATTTTATTGGAAAACACTTAATAACTTGTGGGTAATATTAATTTTTACATAAAATTATAATATTATAACATTTTTATTTTCCAGTTTTATGTACTGATGATTAAAATACATCTTTTTTATTAATAATTCTATAATAGCTAGTCTATAAATTGAACAATAATTATATTTAATTGTTATATATCAATAACACTGCAGTTACTAACGATGTTAAAATTCATGGTGAATTTAATTTTAAAATGTAAAATTATTAGATCTTTAATCAGTCATTTTGGCGTAGAAATAATTTATTTAATCCCATGAAAAATTGTAATGCCTTTAATTTTATTTCAGTACAATTTGGTCATAATTTAAACGGTTAGCGAGTTATAAGCAAAAATATCAATAGAAATGTGTACACCCTTTTTTAAGGGTTAGACTGTGTGAGTCTAGGCACAAGGGGTAGGCGTCAAAATAGTTTGTATGTTCATTAATAATTGATAAAATTCAGGTTTTAGTGAATTTTATTTAAGATAACTATTAAAATATTTTAATGACGACTGAAATATTTTTTAGCTGTAAATAATAAACATATGTAATATAAAAACATAATACTATAAAAATAAATTAGAATTACGTATTGTGAGAAATTATTCAACGTTGAATCCATAAATTTGAAAGAGTATACAATTGTAAAGTAAAATTATCATGATCGTAAAAACAAAATAGAAATACAATAGATAGATAAACATTCATTGGCCGGCCAACGTCAGTATTTACGTCTGGTTACACGGGTATACGAAACTTGTTTTTGAAACATTCTTAAATTATTATTCTGTGATATTATGATGGTAGTTCTAATATCTGTTGTAATAATTCATGTTAGCACTACTTGAGAGCATTGCTTTTTTTGAATTTTTTCTATTATTTCTATCTAAGAGACTAATAAGCGGGATAAAATTGTGAGACTTTGAAAAGTTCTGAAAATTCTGAAAACTGTTTTGAATTTGTCAGTCTGTCTTCTAGGGATCGATCGAGGTATTTTTCTTTATTATTAAAAACTAAAATATAATCATTGTTTAAAAAATACGGTATTTATAATAATACATTGCATGGCAAAAAAAAAGCCTCAATCCATCTCTAGTAGACAAATGGATGAATTCAAAACAGTTTTCAGAATTTTATTAAAATCCGACTTTTGAAGTCTCCCACTTTTAGGTCAATTCTTGCACCGGTGTCGAAGCCCCTTGAGTAAACGTTGAGTATAAATAGTTTCAAGATGTCTTTTGACGATGATTCTTCTGTAAAGAATATCCACCTAATTTTGTTATTCAAAATAGTACACGTTGGCATATTTCAACGAAAAACGTTTATAAGTTTTATAATTATAATTTATTCTGAATAATTATGTAGATATATTAAGTTAAAATTTGACTATAAGTAGTTATGCACTGTATATAAAATACCTACACGATTTTCATTGAGCTATTAAAAATGGTACATTTTACCGTGCTTATTACTTCTTCGCGCGGGGAGCACTGACACACCGAAGGACCAGTGACGTGGGCCACACGATAAAATATAAAAATATAAATATAAAAAAAAAGTCCCTGAAAATTTGTTGGGTAGGTAGGCAACCTAAGTTACGTGAGCCGAAAACTTTCTTGGATAGGCAACTTTACTTTTTGTATTGCCCCTTATTTTGTGTGAGAAGGCAACCTAAGTTTCTAACGCCATGCTAATAATGAATAGGCAATTTAAGTTACGTCTCATGCATAATCACGTAACATGCAACGACGATGATAAAGACACGCAACAAAATGACGGAAAATGAAAAAGAAAATGGAATGAGTATAATTAATATAGAGGAAGCGACCATTAAAAGGAACGAGTAAGAAACAGTTTAATTTTTATACAAGAACAAAATAGGGAGGTGTTTAAAAACTACGCTTAGCTGTGGTCGGTGATTGATTGACTTAGGTACGAGATCCGGTGATGGACACAACTAGATGACCTTGACGGCCGATATAGGTCCTACGTGGAACCCAGAGTCTAGTTGGCGCCGTGACGGCACCAACATTTGGTAGCAGAGCTTGGTTTTCAGCCTCAACGGGAGGTTCGGTAAGCGTGGTGTAGGTTTTCTGTATGGTGTTGTAGTAGGTACTACAGTAATGCTAATTAGTATTAGGTAGTTGAATAGATGTGTTCAGTGCTCAACCCCCGAGTTTTCGGTTAAAAGAATTTTGTCCAAAAGTGAGATTTATTATTTACACATAGGTACCTGTATTTATAATTTTATAATTTTCTTATTATTTATTATTATACACACATACCTATTAATTATCTTTTATACCCGGCCTTAACGGCCGTGCTTGTACGCTGCGCCGGAGTAATATCTAACGTTGTGTTACGTGCCGCAAAATATTATTATTATTTAGGTAGGTAGTTATATTATTATTTTTGTTACCTATTTATTATTTTTTATTTTTATTATTATTTTTCCTCTTTATCTCCTTTGGGTTTCACTATAGTTGATATAATAAAGGGTTGACTATACATTTATTTCGATCAACATGGGGAACGAGGAGCAGCAGAGAATGGAACGGTTAACTCTATTGAAATTATACGCCGAGGCAAAGCGAGCGAGCACATTCGGTCTATACTGCGTTAGCGTTGCGCGCGCAAAATGAACCTGAAATAGTTTCGGAATTTTTAATTGGAGTCGCCGATTTAGATAGTTATTGGGCCCAATTTAAGACGGAAGATGAGTCTGTTTTAGAACATTTAATAAACCTCGATAAGTCAGCTGATTATTCGCCGGCCGGGCTGGCTGAAGTGCGGGCATTAATTAATGCGTCCCATTCGGTTGCGGCAAAATTAGCCCCCAAAACATGACTTATTATCTCTCAAAACACAGATAGGGTCGTCGTTATTTGGTTATAATTTGAGCGTTCCGACGTACCTTACGCAAAAATTGTTAAAGGGGACGCTTTTTAACCACCGGCAAGGGGACTGAGTCCCTCTTCGTCTTTCCACTTTAACCTCTGAATTGATAATACTTTACATGTACGGAATTTTTCTAATTTATCATAATGAATCCTTTGAAGTGCTCTGGGCATTATGATAATAATTACTCCTAATCGTAACCGCGGCTAGTACGACGACGACTGTTATACACACCGACCGCCAACAATTATATTCGTATACGTTCGTCCGTGGTGTCGTGTATTTTACACACTTTTCGTTCAGGTCACCGTC
>JAIPRL010012463.1:0-12011 GCA_025469235.1 Pemphigus obesinymphae | reverse complement strand
AGTTGGTTACGTAAAAGAACATTTACGGAGCATTGTAATACTGTTTTTAGTTTAACGGTCCGTAAATGGTTTAACAGACAGTCACGTAACCGGTGGCTTAACCAATGATTGTAATACTGGACCTTAACATTAATTATAAATGTATTTAAAATATGTATACTGAATATATTAAATACCACAATAATTATTTAGATAACGCTGAACCAAAATGTATATAATTGGAACAGTGTTCCCAACACCATTCATTTTGGAGTTACAATGAAATAAAAATAAATTGATTTTGACAAAATACTTATATAGAGTTCCGTAATAAATAAATAAATAAATTAATAAATAAATAAAACATGTCGAATAACATAATATAAATATAATATATAGGTTATAGATTATTGTGCCATTTTACATTAGATGTAATTTGATTGGTTATAATTTTTAAGCAATAGCTATGGTTTTATTGAACATTAATCTATCAATGTATTGCATAATTTTTGATGATGTATCATATAAAACTGAGTATTATTGTAAGATTTTACTGAGCTTAATTTAAAAAATGTCAAACGTATTTTAGTTTAAGTGAGTATGTATAATGAAATATGATCATGCTTATACTTTGATTATTTGTCCTTTTATAACTTACCAGTAGGCAAGGGTTCAGCTGTAAAATAAATTGATTTATTAATTTATAAACCATAATGAATGAATAGGTATAATTAGACTTAAGACAGTTTATAGTAATTTATAATAAAACTTAATATATGTTATAAAATTTAACAATATTTATAAATATAAGTAAAATTAATATGTATTATAGAACATGATTATAAGTAACAACTAATTTTAACTGTAGGACGTCACCAGGTTAACAGTATATAATATATGGATTAAATGCATATATAATTAAAATTTTAAGATATTATTAATAATACCCTATGATGAATTACGGTTGAAACTTGTTGTTACTCCTAATCTTTTTGTGAATTATCTCAACACATATTATATATATTTTGTATAATAGGTATAATATATTTCTTTTTATTCATAATTATTCCTTTTACTTTAAACAAAAGATTGAAAATATGAAATGTTATATTTTAATCTAGCATGAGATACATTATGTTTACAGAATTATATTTAATAACGGCAATTCATAGAAGTTAAGCGTTGGGAGAACGTCATTGATTTTAAATTATATTATTATTTTGATTTAGTTTTTTAGATATAAATGCTCTGAGGGTAGAATTTTATACTATTTGGATGTTTATAAAAATATAACTAGATACGTATATAAAGTTTTCTAAAAGAAATTATGTTGACGAAAATTTGCTAAAATTTTTTTTTTGAAACTAGGGAATTATATTAGATGTTTTAACAGTCTGAAATAAAAACTGATCTTCTGGGACCTAGGGCATGTTAAATTATGTATATGAATAGTAAAGAAATGTACAAAGTGTTGTTAATAATTTGTAACCAACATTAAAATAAAAACATCATGTATACATTTTAAACAAATTTTCATTTATATATTATATAATTTTATAAATCATTATTTCAAAAAGCCCTAATATAAAAGATTTTTTTTTCGCAACATGTATATTGAATATAAGAACCATTACAATTATTATTTAAATGACGCTAAACCAAACTGTATCTCATTTGAACAGTGTTCCTAACACCATTCATTTCGGAGTTATAGGGCAGTAAAAATAAATTGATTTTGACAAAAAAATTAGGGTTCGGTTATAAATAAATAAATAAATAAACAAATAAAAAACACGTACAATGACATAATATAAACACAGTGTTTGTGGGTTATAGGTTATTGTGACATTTTACATTAGATTGAATATTAGATAGAATTGGATAGATGTAATTTGATTCGTTATAATTTATAAGCAATAGCTGTGGTTTTATTGAACATTATTCTTTCAATGTATTGCATAAATTCTAACATTAAATCATATAAAACTGAATATTATTGTATAATTGTACTGAGCTTAATTCAAAAGATGTCAAATGTATTTTAGTCTAGGTGAGTGTGTATAATGAAATATAAGCTTATACTTTGATTATTTGTACTATTATAACTTACTAATAGGCTTGGGTTTAGCTGTAAAAAAAATGTATTTATTCATTTATAAACCATAATTAATGAAAAGGTATAATTAGAATTTAGACATTTTATAGTTATTTTAAATAAAACTTAATATATATTATAAAATTTAACAATATTAAATTTTTTATTAAGTTTGTAAAAATTAGATTAGGTATATTTCTTATGTTTCAATATAACATAGACGATACCATTTTATTCTTTTTCAAGAAATAATTATTATCATTTATAACCAACATACATTTTCGGACCGCCAAATATAGTAATATGATAATGGTGATATCAGATGATATTTATCAAAATAACGTTAAAATGCATGACAAATTCGATTTTCCGATGGTAAAATGAGTTTTTATTTTTACGGGATTAGTGATCGCTTTTGTAATTACTAGTTAATAATATTTTAATTATTTGTGATTGTGAAAACGGAATTGGTATTTATTAAAAGTTTAAAACCGTAAATCTATAATTAATTTACAAACACAAACATCATGGTTACTAAATGATTTATATGTTTAAACTATTTTATTTTAACATTTTATGATAAATTATTTGAGTATGTGTATCACCACAAATGTTTATTAGTGGATCTAAGCTTCTATTTCGAATTATTTATAAGAAAATGTCAAACAAGGTAGATATCTAGATTCACATAGACTAGAACGTAATTGAATCAAGAAAACAAAATGTACATTGTTAATTATTGGTTCAAGATCACAGTAATTTATTCACAGTTTATTAAATACCATCAATAACTTCAAAGACGACAACAATATTAAAAGGTATCTACACAAAATAGTGCACTTTTAGAATTGTAGTATAAAATGTAAGTAACGTGAAACAAACTGATAATTTAATTTTTCATTGTCAATATTAATTAAGTCATTTTAACCTCGCTGAAAATTGTTATTTTTATATAATTTCGGATTGTTATTTTTTAAATAATAATATTTGACAATTCTATAATTTTATTATGATGATATTATATTCGCAGTTAAAATGATAAAATTGTTATCATGAATCAGATCGCACTCATGGAAAAAAATTATTTATCGATATTGAATGCATTCTGCAATTATTATTGATAGAAAAGCGTCAAAAATATTCTTATTTTCACAAATTTTAAAAATTGTTTAAAAATAATTGACTCAAGGTTAGTAAAAACTTTTGACATCAAATCTTTTTTAAAAATTAGACCTATAAAATGGCTATCTTGATTTTTTTTTTAAATAAACTTTCACAATTTTTTTTATTAAAAAATATTTAAGTTATAGCGCAAGGCTCTAATAATAATTAAAAAAATATAAAAAAATAACTTAAAAATATTCAATAGAAAAAAAGTTATTGCATCTGTTAAATAGTCCAGTTATACCCTGTTTATATGAATTAAATACATATAAAATTAAAATTAAAAGATAATATAAAAAATACCTTATGATGATTCTTCCTACAGTTGAAACTTATTGTTACTAACATTTTGTAAATTCTGTCAGCGCATATTTCGTTTAATAGGTATATTATATTACTTTTTATTCATAATGATTTGTTTTACTTTATACAAAAGATTGAAAATTTGAAGTTATATTTTAATCTAGCTTGAGATACATTATGTTTACAATTGGTCGAGGTAAAAGTTGAAGGAGTGAAATGGATTCCGAAATCTTTAATAAAGGTCATTCGTTGAAGCAAAGTATCGTTTAAAAGGTAATCATAAAGAAGTAATAAAAGGTAGTCATAAAAACATATATACTGAATATAATAACTACCACAATAATTATTTAAATGACCTTAACCAAAATGTATCTCATCGGAATAGTGTTCACAATGCCATTCATTTCGGAGATAATATAAACACAGTATATAGGTTATTGTGACATTTTACATTAGAAATTGAATAGATGTAATTTGATTCGTTATAATTTATAAGCAATAGCCATGGTGTTATTGAATATTATTCTATCAATGTATTGCATAAATTCTGACGATGAATCATATAAAACTGAATAATATTGTAAAATTATACTGAGCTTTATTTAAAAAAATCTCAAATGTATTTTAGTCCAGCTGAGTGTGTATTTTGAAAAATGATCAAGCTTATTTATCGATTATTTGTACCAATATTACTTACTGACTATAACCAAAGATTCTGTATAATCAATTGATTTATTAATATATCAACCATAATTACTGATTAGGTATAATTAATATTAACAAATGTATTAGTGATTTAAATTCAAAATTAATATGTATTATAAAATATAACAATATTTATAAATATAAGTAAAATTAATATGTGTTATAGAATATAAATATAAGTATCAACTAATTTTAACTGTAGAACGGCACCAGGTCAACAATATATATATATATATGTACATATATATGATATAATAATATATGGATTATAGACCTATAAAACTAAAAATAATAGATATTATAAAAAATACCCTATGATGAAAAAAAGATTGAAAATTTGAAAAGTTTTATTTTAATCTAGCTTTAGTGATATTATTTTACAGAATTAAATTTTATAACGGCAATTCAAAGAATTTATGCGTTGTGAGAAATTCATTAATTTTAATTTATATTGTTATTTAAAAAAAAGTAAACGTATTTTAGTCTAAATGAGTGGGTATTCTGAAATTTGATCAAGCTTGGTCTTAGTTTATTTGTAGGATTATTACTTACCCACACCATTGGGATATTCTGTAAAATCAATTGATTTATTAATATTTAAACCATAATTATTGAAATTGTGTAATTAAACTTAAGACATTTTTAGTAATTTAAAATAAAAATTAGTATATATTATAAAATATAACTTCTTCTTCTCCTTCGCCTTCTCTCCCAACTATTTGGGGTCGGCCACGCTGGTCCTACACTTCCACCTAACTCTATCTGCCGCATCTTCTTCACATACTCCCACCTTCCTCATATCACTCGCCATTACATCCCCCATCTCTTTTTCGGTCTTCCCCTCCCCCTCTTACCAACAACATGCATTTCCTTTACTAATCTTACTGCCTCAGTCTCTTCCCTCCTTAATACATGCCCGAGCCATCTTAATCTATTCTCTCTCATTTTGTCTACTATCGAAGCTACCCCTATACTACCTCTGATATACTCATTCCTTATTTTATCCTCTCTAGTAACTCCACTCATCCACCTTAACATTCTCATCTCAGCTACACTCATTCTCTGTTTTATCTTTCTATCTACTGCCCAACATTCCATTCCATACATCATTGCAGGTCTCACCACTGCCTTATAAAATTTTTACTTTTAACCTAATAGGGATTCTTTTATCACACAGAATACCTGACGCTTCTCTCCACTTCGTCCATCCACACTTAATCCTGTGTTTCATATCCTCTTCGAAACCCCCATATTTCTGTACAACGGACCCTAAATACTTAAAATAATATCAAATATAATTTATTAAAATTATATGTGCACTATTAAATAATTAACGAGTAAAAACGGGCAAAAATACATAAGATAATATTGGCCAATAAGAAGTGGTGAACTACAACACAGGTGCAGTGAGGAAATATTTTAGCGGGTTGTGCGTATCAAAAATCTGTGATGATACCTCCTATCTATTTTGTCAGGGTCATAATATTATCGGTATTCTTGGAATCCACAGCTCACACATACTAATGTTCAAATATACACACTCGCACATTAACACGACTAAAATGTGCCACTGTCGGCTGCTTACAAAAAAACTGAATTTAGAAACATTTTATTTCATACGCAAGCGAATTAAACAAATCCTTCACTGTAATTCCCAATGATTGACAATAATTCGTGTATTACCATATTGTACTCGTATATATATAGTTATATGTATATATGGGTACATTGAGTGTTAATTTACAGAGTTATATATTGAGAGTCTGTATATATGTACATGTATATATACAGAGTAATTGTCGAGTAGAGATAACTATAAAAAATATAATGTATTTATCTGGATAAAGATTTCAGTTAAACGAAATACTATTCTGACAAAAAATAAAATATGGGTACTGTGTCTACTGTCTATTAATAAAGATAAAATATATTACCATAATTTATCTAGAATTATAGAAAATATAGATGATAAATCATTGAAATATACATATAAATTTTGACGATTTATGATAGCTTATGACAATTTATCATACCATTTAAATATCTACACTTCATATACTATATTATTACTTTATAGTTTATACTGATGAACAAATGTGTGAAACTAATTAATTTAAAAAAATCAAGTTAATCCACTTAATTTAAAAATTAATAGCTACAGTCAATAAAAAAAAATTAAAAAGTTCAACGTGCCTTCTGGCCCCTAATATAGGTACTAGATTTATTAATTTATAGAGTTATTAACTAAACTCGATGACTATAAAAATAAACTGAAAAAATATAAGATGAGATAACAACTAGATAATACATAATTTATTTATCAAGACAAAATTATCTACTTATATATACGCGTCTCAACTTTGGCCGGGGCTGAAATTGTGTTGTTAGTTACACGGGGGAGTGTTCACCCTTCATTCGGCTGATGCTTTAATAACGCATTGTCAGTTTTTAAATTGCAATAAAATTATACTTAATTGAATAATGACAATTTATAATAATAGTACAATAATAATTAACTCGAACCAAAAAAAATTTTCCATTACAAACCGCAAATTTGTTGAAAATTACAGGTATCCCAATTCCAGGGGTAAATATAAATTGTAGTAAATTGGCCTTGTTTCAAATGCTTGCAGTACGTAACCAGTAATTCTTTATTCTACGCTTCACTGATAAAATACCGTCCACGTGTCACCAAAAATTTAATTTAGAAATCGTAAGACCAAAAAACGAAAAATTTCAAATTCAAATCTATCGATTTAAAATTGCGGTATTATTAATACTTGGTATGATGGACAAACACGCAATTTTTCCAATTTTACTGTTACATTTAAAATGAGAAATAACTTCGTAAAGGAATAATTTTAAATGGGAGAGGGGAGCTGGAACCTCCTAGAACCCTCGTAAAACGTGCCTGTGATGTGAAGGTTGTTATATGATTCCAAGTTTTGATAAGAATAACTGAACATCACTATATATATATTATATATACAACAAAACCGAGTGCGATGTTTGTTTTTTACGGATTTATTCGATCGCATCGGGTAAACTCGGGGGGGGGGGGATATAATAACTTTCACAATTATTAATGCGCGCCTAATTAATCATATCTGCGATCTCGTCGAGTTGATAAGACGAGTGCGGTGTACGCGCGGTGCGCGAATTATTTAATGTGCGTATTTTCACGTGGATGTAAATTCCGCGTTAAGCTCGGTGGTTAAAAATAAGGACTATTCGGGGGAAAAAAAAACCATCCGAAAAAGAGTTGGCGGGAGGGGTAGGTAGTCGTACGCATTTTTGCGGGCTGCCAACCTGCATATTTTATAATCCGACAGGGTTTTTTTTTCCATCTTAATGGGCTTCTACCCGTATTTATTTTTACGGATTAAAAGCTTTTTATTATTTAATCGGGGTTTACCGATCCCTCGCGCTCACTCAGCCCCGCGCCGTCCGTGGCGTTTATTCGCACGGCGAATACTTGTCACGGTTCGTCGTACTTTGCTCAACAGAGATTGCCCTCGTATCCTAATTCCGTTCCAATTACCGTCTTTTTACTTTTATTATTATTTCGCTTTATTTTTTCCCCCCTCCCCTTTATTTTTGATCCTTCGACTTGGGATTTTTTTTTCTTCCCGAATGCGGCGCGCGGTGGCCACGTCCCCGGGGACTCGCGGGAACGCCTAAGTACCGCAACGTCAACGAAACGGAGACAGTGGAAAAGTAGTAAAAATAAAAAAAAAAAATAATAATAATAATAATAATAATAATACGACAGTGCTCGATGAATATTTATAAGGTTTTTTCGTGATCTTTGATTTAGCAGAATTGTTTATGAAGAGAAGTATTTCATTTTCGTCGTCGTGCAGGGGGGAGAAATGATGTTCGCGTATAATACGCTCGTTGTCAAGCTCTACAGACAAGCTGTGTCAATCAATATATACACAACAACGTCCACGAACTCGGCCGACCCACTTAACATTTACCTAACTGAGTTTTTGCCCTGAATTTCGGTAAAAATAAACTTCCAAAGTTTATAAATCATTCCTACGATGTTTGCATCTGGTTTTCTCATTTTAAAGTTCAGATAGCCCACCTACTTTATCAGAGTGACTATAAAAACCAAACCCAAAAGTTACTAAATAGCCATTCTATTTCCAATGTTATTCTTTTTCTTTATAAACACAATCATTCTAACAAACATTAAATATTTTCCATCAATCTTACATACCTTTAAAAAATAAAAAGCCGGGAAGCAATTTGCACGTTGGGTAGAATAATGATGACGGATATATTGAATTTGAAAGCAATTCATTTTTATTTATTTAAAATATATTTTAATAAAAAAATATATCTCCTAAACAAATTGATATAAAATTGTAAAATTTTAATTTGATAGAACTATAAAACCAAGTCCGACCGCCAAATTCTGACATGACCATTATTTTTTTGATCAAAAAATACATATTTAAAAAAATAAATGCCAAAAATCTAATTTTTTTTGTAAAGTACAATAACATATTCTGAATAAAATGACACAAGATTTAAAATTGCTAACCCAAAAATAGGTAAAAAATATTTTGCCATCTTAATGTATGTACCTACATACGTTTTTGGTAAAAATTGTAAGTTTATAGATCCATTATTTCCTCGAAATTCAAATACATTTCATATCAAAATAATACATATAATCGAAAAAAAATTTAAATGGCTATTAAAAAATATTGTATATACCGATTTAAAAAAATTTTTGCATATAGCTAGAATGGCATATTTTTAACACTGTATAAAACGTTCGGATCTTAAAAACCGAAATTAAGCTTATTATAAATTAAAGTTCTCAAATTTGTATATGGCTTTAAATAGCCTAAAAATATGGAAAAAAAAATGTGTAAAAAATTTTTTGTATTAATATTTGACATGACTAGCATCAATATTTTCGGAATTATATAGAATTTATAACAATAGTGTTTTCCAATTTTTTGTAAATTTTCGATAGTTTTTTCTAACGTGTATAACGAAAAAAGTAAAAAAATCGAAAAATTACCTATTTAAAGTACCAACTAGATGAAATTTGCTACCGGAAACCGGGTAGGTTTGTAAAGTACTGCCTCTGGTAGAATTTTTGTGCACAGACATAAAAAAAAAATAAAATAAATAAAAACACATCATCGTAAAACCAATACATTCCTCGCTTCGCTCAGAATCTAAAGGACACATATCGTTATATAACCCATTCCAGCTACATTAAGCATCTACAATTGAAAATACAAATTATAAAAACTAAAATTCGGAAACATTGAATTGAACTTATGCCAAATAACACTGACCATTTGATTATACTTTTATGAACTTATTTTTTTGGTCAACACTCAGTAATTATATTAAAAACCTATACAATAATAATAGTCAATACTAAAACCTAAAAATAAATACTAAAAACGAATAATTAAAATTCGTGAGATTGCTATATTTTTAGAAGCTAGTGTAAAAAAAATAAATCACTTTAGTATTTTAACAGTATAATCATTGGGAAAAAAAATATATAAGCGTATATAGCATAAACATAATAGGTACCTATATATTATATATGTAAATATATTGTAATACATATATATCGGTACATATATACAAATCTATAATATAGATAATTTAGAACAATGAAACAAAAATAGAATAAATTAATTGGTCAACTGACCATGAAAACAAAAACAAAAAAGTATATCAATTATTATCAATAAGATATCTGTATTTAAAAAATGGAACGGTCTTTTTACTGTTATCGTATATCGTAGAGTACACTAGTCGTCTACGCTCATTCGATTTTATGGGCTTTTTCATATTTTCCCAGTGTACAGACATTGCGTAATAGTCTGTAAATAAATATATTATAATAAATACATATCCGATCGTATAATTAATTATTTATAATAGTAATTTAATAATGATAATAATGAAGTGACTATATATACTACTATACATAGGCATGCGCTGCAGTCTTTACTCTTGATTCTACTCTGTACATGCACACGCCTACATGCAAGTATTTGGTAATCGGGCTATTTAGAAATGCTTATTTGTATAGTATATTTTTAAGGAATATGCGATCTGGTTGTTATATTATTATTATTATTAGGGATCTATTATCTCGTAAATCAGTAAAAAGGACATATATTTAGTATATTTTTGTTTCAAATTAACCTGTATAGGTATTCTAGACATTATTTCAAAACTAGGTTTATTTTAAAAAAAAAAAACTTCAAAAACAGCTACATACCTATATTTCGTAACATACTTTTTAACTATAAATTAAACACTGTATACTTATTGAGATTCTATTCCTAAAAAGGGTATTTTATACATCCAGATAATCCTGAATAATGTGTCCACTGCACTACTGATTGAAGAAACAAAATTAAGAAATTTGACAATTTACTGTTTTTGTCTTTTTTTGTGCTCGTTATAGTTTTTCGAAATTCATTATAGACTGTAACTGATATTTACACGTGACATATTGACATAATATTAGATTACTCACCATCTTTGGTCAAACTACTCCGGATTTAAAAAGGTCCTGGAGAAATTTGAATTTTCATTCTTTTCTTTCTATCTGTAATTGACTCAATTTCAATAATTTGTTTGAAAACGTCTAAAATTTAAAACAACGAGAAATATTATTTTATAAACATGCGAATTTGTACGCTAGTTGTCATCCACATATAGATACAGAAATATTTATAATTTATTTTGTATCTAGATAATTTAAAAAAGGATTATCGTTTTATTTTCATTGTCTAATCAGTAATCGTAAGATAATATCACATAAGAAATAGAAGAAATTATATTTAACTTTTTTGATAATTAATTACCTAGTCAAAACATACCAAGTGCCGTTATCATCTCTGTAGCAGGTAACTCCGCTTCCATTTTGGAATGGTCATTATTGCATTCTATTATTATTATAAATGTTATACAAAAATATAATATAGGTAGTTATAAATTTTAAATATGTTGACATTTTTCGTCTTTACCTAACGTCACGGTGGTCGTGGCCGACGTTTTCTGCAAAGCATTTTCTGCATCTCTTTTGAAACATGAAAAATGCATGATTTATTTGCACACTATAAAATACGAAAACAATATAGTTTAAATTTTTAATATTTCAAAATTTGTAGTCTTTATTATTTCCCAGGTAGTGGGGTCGACCACTCTTGTTTAAAAATCTCAACTTTAAACGGTTCTTTATATCTCAAACACAATTCGTCTTTATTATCATTCTTAATTGTTATCTCTTTAACTATATATTTTTTGGTTTCTATATACTTCTTTTTCATTCGAAATACTAATACGCTAATGCCACTCTCATATATTGTACATAACTAGAGCTTGGACGTTAATGATCAAAAATGTATTAAAATATGCATTTTAGAATATCAAAATATGCAATTATAAGCCATAAAAAAAAGTAAATATTATTTTACATTATTATAAAATAATTATTATTTAGAATGTGTTATATATACTTTAAAATATGCATTTAAGTCCATATATTAAAAATATAAAGATACCTATATAAAATGCATAAAAAAAAAGCCGGTCAGTAGGTTGTGCAAGCACTTCGCTCGTCGGGTGTCAGTATTGGTCGATGCACTTCGCTACTGGGCAGGGTACTTTTGGTGGATGTATTGAATTTGAAAGCAATGATAAATCATTGCATTCAATAAAACGATTCTGAGCGTAGCTTCGGTGTAGTATACATAACTCATATCAT
>JAIPRL010012462.1:0-12014 GCA_025469235.1 Pemphigus obesinymphae | reverse complement strand
ATATCCATTTTAAGACTACTTATAAATTTTTGACAAGTTTTATGCCGGCTGTCAACCTGACGCAACCTCAATTAGTCGACTTCTACGACAGGCATGAGGAAACCGTGGAGGTATTCTTAGCCCCCTCTACAGGGCATTATATACGATTAATATACATTACACATAACATTACATTGCGACTAAAAATAATTAAGACAGAAAATATAAGGGATCTTTATTTATTGAACGAAGCATTCAGTGTAAAGGATTGCTAAGATGAGAATAAAGTAGAATGTCAAGAAATAAAAAAATTTCAGCATAAGAAAGGAATCTATTTTGTTAATATTTTAATTTTAATTGATGTTTGGAGAGATACAGATTTCAAATAACGATACCATACTCCAATATAACCAACAATTACGAACAATTTTCTCCATTACGAATTCTCATTTCCTCACTATTCGTCAACAACATCATCATTCTTCCATAACCATTTTATAACACTATTGTTCACTATTGTTCAGATGTTCACATATAAATAATTAAAATAGGCGAGAGCGAAAAAGAAAACATGTTATCGCATCATTATACAACACTAAACTGTTATTATAATATATATATATATATATATATATATACATTAACTTTTTAAATCTTGATTTATTCAAGTTTGACGTTTAACCCCTTATTTTCAATGGAATTTCATAAGATTTAATATAGTATGCTACTTAAATATGCTTAATAAAAATATTTTATTTTAATTTTCAAAAAATTTTTTTTTATAAATGAATGTATTTGCAGTATTATAAGCATTAAATCCTGAAATTTACAGAGTGGGATTTAGGAAAGCTGTCATTTTACAGCATTTTTCATACCCTTTCCTTTGATATAAAAATCCATTATTAATTATGTAATTAACTTAAATATTTTCAATTTTGTCATATTTCCTGATCCAATTAAGATCCCACCCCATATATTAAAATATTGGTGATCGATCCTTATAAAATGCAATATAAAATAAATAATACATTAGTTGTTTAGTTGTTTTATAAATGTGTTAGGTATATTACATTATTACCAGGTTTAACTAAAAGTTACTATCTAAAATATTATATTGATACAACATTTACATTTTTGATCAGTTTGTATAGGTATTTAAAATATTACTAAATTTATTATTTTAAAATTCTTCATAAATAATTTATATTTAATTTTTAAATATTTATATTTCTTTATGGTAAGCATGTTAAAATTAATTTTATTGTAAAATACCCTAGGTACAAAGGTATTTTTCAGAAGTAAAATGTCATATCTCAAAATTAAGGCAAAACATATACCTACTAAATTCTAAATTGTATGTAATTTTTGAATTTTTTTTTATTAATGAAGTACATAATATTTTTTAATGAAAGGGACTTGAAAATATGTAAATACTTAGTAGACATAAGATTAAGCTTGATTGAATGGAGTAGGTGCTTTTTTTATTGTTATAATAGTATATACCTACCTACCTAGGTACTTTTAAAAATATAATAATCATGACATTTATCCTTATAGGTATGTGATAGTCATTAAAATATAATTTTTATTTTTAGTCTACGAAACATAAAAAAAATACAATTATATGGGAAATGGGGGGGTTAAATTTCTTAGCCCCTCTCCTGAGTACGCCCACTGTATAAAATACCATATTAATTGAAAAACTTCATTTAATATAAATACATAACTATTATTTGTTACATAGGTATATATTTTGTTTATATTTTAACCACACTAATAATATAATGTCAATCTATAAAAGTAGGAAGGTAAATTAAATATATATATATATATATATATTATTAACTATTATTGTTTTAAAAATATGTACCTATAAAATAATTAATAAGAAATATAATATTTAATATAAAACTGAACACAATTCAACTTAAATGCGCTGAAGATGTTACTCGTTAATATAACTTATGAACTGTAATCTTTTGAGTAACTTTTTGGGAACTTCGTTATTTATTTTTGTAATAATATAAGAGTAACTATGTTAATTATTTATGAATCAACTAGTAAATAATAATATCAAATAAAAAAAATAAAATACTTACGTCATGCCGTTTTTTTTCCATTGTTATCGTAACGATATCCGTCGTGTTCCATTTTAAATTATTTAAGAAAATAAATATTAAAAAATAAAAAATTTGGACTGTTGAACTGTTCACGCTAAAAGCCAAAAAGAAAGTGACAGATTTTACCTATATAGGTACTACAATATTGTGTATATTATGGAATAGGTGGGCCATTTTCCATATTTATATAGAATATAGATTGAATAGTCCACTGTTGGGTGTACCCACATGGTACACATCCAGTATAATGCAGACTTGCAATGGTCGATGGGATTGTATTATTATACTTGAGATCGACGTCGTAGCGATTATATTATACAACGAGCTACCTACAGTCATGATATTAAAATAAAACTTCCCTAAATATTAAATATTAAAATCGTTGTGAAAATAATTGTAATAAGTTCTACGCCATACACTCGCTTTTTAAGGGGTTTTGTATAGGCAATTTGTATGAAATTATAAGAAAAATGAAAATCCTACTGTTTAAATATCTATAATATAATATGTTCTGTGATAGTATTAGGTAAGTACCTTAGTTTTATTATTATTACGTAATTATGATATGTAAATACGTCAGGAGAATAGCTCTCATTTGGGCTACAGTGGTCAGTGATCGTATAAAATCCAAAATTAAGTTTAAATGTTTTAAAATAAAAATATGAAAAAAGCTAGGTTGGTCAATTTACAAGTATATTCTCCCCTACAAGTTTGATAATAAATAAATTTCCTCTAATATTAACTATAACCAAACTGTAGTAAAAATGCAATACCTACGTAAATTAATTAGATACCTATATCCTATTATGTTGCGCGTATGTAAGACACGGGACAAAAAATGTGTGAGTTAAGCACACCTTCTTAACCGTTATACATATTTATATATTTTTTTGTAGTTTTATAAAATCTATAAAAAGTCACAGAGTGATATATGTATAAAATCCATAATGATTTTATGGGCATCATTTGGAGATGATCTTATGTTATTAATAAAAAAAGTTAAAAGGGGGTTGGAGGCGTTGGAGCATACAATATAAGAGTAGTACCTGACTCAGTTGTCTTTGTCTGATACACGCAACATAGTAAAATCGAGTTTCGTATTTCCAATGGTGTGACTAAGTTGATTTTTGGACATAATTACCTATTATAATAATTAATAAAGATATCATAATATATGACATGTAGGAATTATTTTTCGATAAATTGTATTCTTATTTTTTCATGTATAGGTATAAATGATGTAATAATCAAATTATAAATATTTTGTTTAAAATGTAATTGAATATTTTTTTCAAACCTATAAAAATATTCAGTTACTAATATTCTAAAAAATTAAAATTTTCAACACAAGTTGATATCGTTTTTTTCGGGCTTCGCACAGATTAGTGTAAAATAAACATTATTTTAAAACCAATAGATTCATGGTTTTTCGTTCAAAATCTAAAAAGTAATTTTAGGTAAAAATCTTGGCCATATTAAATATGCTTGTTTTAAATTTTTAAAAGAAAGGAACTGTAATTGTGTGTAATTATAATTATAATGTATTATAAATTATAACTTATTGGCTATAGTCTACAGAGAGTGAACGTGTTATTATTAGTACATGACTGAGATAAATCTGACTTTTATTAGGTTGGCCCCTTCAAACCGGTATAGGCAATTTCTAAAAATTTTTACGAAAAATAAATATTATGTAACAATTTAGAAATATTTTAGTACATTTTAATGTATATCTATGAGCTAATAAAAAATACGTCAATATACATAATATGATATTCTATAGTTAATGTTTGGTGTCAAGTTTCTGGCATTTGAATTTTTCAATTTATAATAATTTTCGGTCTCTTTTGGTAGTTGTATAAATATTATATATCACTTATATAGTCAGCCACTATGACTAGATTATTTTCTAATTTATAATACTTCTCGTGATATTTCCCTTGTAAAAGGTAGGTATTTATTCGTTGCGCTTTTCCAAATTTGAAAACTAATTAGAAAATCAAAAAAATTACCTATATAAAATACCAACTATAAAACGAATTTCCAATCGAAAACCTTTATACCTGAAAACTTTTACTTTACTCCTTTTTCCCAAAAAAGTGTATATACGTATATAAAAAAATAAAAATTTGAAAAAAAAGGGGTGGCGTTCATTGAGTAGGTATGTTAGACATAGATGGTGAATATATTGAATTTGAAAGCAATAATAAATCTTTTCTTTCGATAAAACAATTCTGAGCCAAACTTCGGTGAATATATGAATATATTACAATTAGTATTTATATGGCTGGTAAAAATTACGTCAATATACAGTTTTATAATAAATATTTGCTGTAAATTTCAAGTTTCCGGCATTTTAATTTTCCAATTTATAAGAGTTGTCTGTCTTTTTTGGAAGTTCTAAATATTATTATAAATAACTTATATAGTCAGTCACTATGAATAGTTTATTTGTTATTTTCTAATTTATAATGAATTTTTTGTGATAATTCCCTTATAAAAATTAAAAAGTAGTTTTTTGTTACGTTTTTGAAAACTACTTAGAAAATCAAAAAATTACCTGAATAAAGTACTAATTTTTAGTTTATTTATTTCTAGTTAGGTAAATGCATTTAATGCTAAAAGAGCTATTTTGATTTCGATTATTATATAATTGAAAAATTAAAATTGTATATATACTTTAGTTATAATAATAATAATAATAATAATAATAATAATAAACGAAAAAAAAGTTCTGGGTGGATCTATCCCTATAATCCTCTTCCATAATTACGCCATTGACCAGTCATGTGGAACTTCTTGAAGGAACATTATATAGGCAACTTCTTATACTTTTGCTGTTCAAATAAATTGTAATGGCCTAAATGTCACTGACACTATTTCGTCCATACATATGGAACATATTTCTACAATGACAATATCTAAGAAACAAAAAAATAATAGGTAAATTATTATTAAGAATGAGTGATTAATTTATCATTTTTTTTTTTACTTGGTTCATTTTGTTGGTGGTTTAAAATTTATTTTTCACCTTGTATGTCTAAAGCCAAAATAAACATTTTTTTAAATATGATATAGACCAATTATTATTTTTGTATAAGTTCATTATTTTTAGATAATTATAATAATGTACCATCATCATCGGAAGACAGTAGTGCATGAAAATGTATAGCCTCTCTAGCATTCGACAAATTTTCCCATCTATTTTGCCGTCCTCTTTCTCTCCTTAGACGTCTGTGGCCTCTACCACGCATTATTTGAGGTTCTTAAAACATTAAATAATAGGTAAATTGATTTCATCAATATAACTAATAACATTTACTCTAATAATAAAGTAATTTGATCTTTAATAAATATAATTTACCTCTAGGAATTTGAGCCCTGCTATTTCCTCGTCCATGCTGTCTTGCTCGACCCTGTTCTCCATTGATTTGAGCCGCAGGAAAAGGTGGTCGCTCCAATGGTTGAAGATTTAAATTTAAATCTTGAATATTATCTATAACACAACACAATGATATTAGATTGATTAAATTTTCTGCCTCAAAATAATTTTAAATGCAAATAACTAATATAGATTGAGATAAAATTGAATACGAAGAATTAATCATAACTTATTACTAAACCATGGACTTTAATTCTCCAAAAAATATAAACGATAGGTACTCTTATTTATATAATTCTCAAAAAATTTCTATAATGTTAATAAATATACTAACTTTAAAAAAAATAATTTTTATATTAAAAATATATAATAATAATAATAATCATTATATTAATTTATAACTGTTTGATCATACTACACTAAGAGTAAACACTGATATAGTGATATAGCGATTTAGTTATATTAGGAGGTATATTATGCCAAATGCTGATTGTAAATCATTAAATAACTTGAGGTTATTATTTTATACTAGATTATTACACATGTACGATCAGATGGTTGTAATAATTATATTATAAAGCATGATAAATATTTAAAAAAAATTTAATCAACATTAAAATTTGTATATTATAATTTATTTATTTCTAATCCAATCGAAATGTATAAAGAAAAAAGAAAAATTTTAATTTAATTGTATAATGTGTTTCTTTACTCCTTTACTTTTCTTTATTTGAGTTTTTCAATTTATATCGGTTATTTAAATTAAATTTTATTGGATAATTAGAAAGCATTGCTCTAGTTACCCATTTTAATCTGAAACTTACTCATAAGTCATAACATTATAATTTATGAATACATTAAATAACATAAAAAGTAGACATACTTTCAATAAATACAGGCTCTCCAATTTCATCTATTAATATCTGTTTCAGTGTATGAGCTATATAATGCTGAAGTTCATCTAACGTATATTGGCCATTTCCTGCCTGTGACTATGTATTATTTATAATAAGAATATTCCTCATATGTACTAGATGTTACTCGTCTCATCTTAAACAGACACATTTAATTTCATCATCGTAAATGTAAGTAAAAATTAATGAACTTAATTAAACTAACCATTAATAAGTAATTAAAAAAAACCCTTCCAGATACCGATGTTGGAAGCTTGTCCTTTTGATCCTCGGACAGGATCATTAATATTTTAGATTTAAATAAAAAGATAAAACATTGCATTCAAAAAATAATTATGAGTGAATATAATATAATATTTTATTCCGATTAATAATAATTTTCTATTATTTTTGATAATTTTCCTTTATATTTAAGAGGATGTCAGCTCGGTCATTTTAAGGGGTTCTTTGTAGGCAATTTTTAGACAATTTTAAGAATGAATTAAAATTTTATAATAAAAAAAATGTTATATGCATATTTAAAATAACTAATAATAATTGGTCTTATTACTACATCATATTTTATTATGGTTGTTTTTTATGATTTAAAAATATTTTATTGAAAATATCACTTGCATTTCTCATTAATAACAACTTACAAATGTCTTAGAAACATGAAACAAAAAACAAATTACAAAAAACAAAATTATCTAATGCCCTTCGTAGCCGTTTTTTCCATATATATATTTAAACATTTTTATTTTTTTTTTTTTTTATAACTATAACTTTAAAAAATTTAAGTAATGTAAAAACACTCCGTAAAGTACTAGATGATGTTGTTATATATAATTTGTTTTTTGTTTCATAATTCTAAGATTTTTGTAAGTTGTTAAAAATGAGATATACTAACATGAGTTTTTCATTGAAAATTGTTTATGGTGACATCCTCTTAAGAAAATTAGTTAAAAAATTGAAATTACTCCAACTAGAGTAAATTTAAAATTAAAAAAAGAAATTTAATAGCAAATATACCTGTTATCGTAAATTTGTAGGATAATGTTTAGTTAAATTTAACTTGAAACTTAAAGCCACTGAAAGTAGTTTTGTCTTTAGTAATTCTAGGAGGTTTTAAAAGTGCTTATTGAATAATTTAAAGTTAAATAAATTGAAATAAATACATTATAAATTATAATATTTTAACATAATATATTTCACCCAGTTAGAATTTTTATTAAAATAAAAATTAATTAATTTAAAATTGTATAATTAAGTAAGATATACCGGTATTTCATCAACTACCCTAGAGAAATCTATATGAGACTGTTCCTCAATACCCCTCAAATTATCTATAATTTAGAAATTAGTTTTCATTGTTAATATAATTAATACTAATGTATGTATCATCAGGATTTGGAACTTTTAAAATTTTAAATAGGTAATTATTTTTATATAATACTATGTATCTACTTTAATATTACTTATTTAGTTATTAACATTTTAATAAGCAATTTTTAATTAATTTTTTCTGATTATTATTAATTTACTTTTTATAAGTGTTAAAATTTCAGAGAAATTGAATCAATAAATTTACCTAATTATTAAAAAAAAAAAAGAATTGTATCAATTTGTTTTATTTTTGCAAAATGAACAACAATTTTAAAGTCATATTTTGTTTTTAATTGTTTTTAAATGCTTATAATGGTGTTTTAAGCACTATAAATTCCAAACTCTGGTAGGTACCTTACTTGTCATCAATCATTGTTAATTTAATTTTAATTAAAAACTTACCATAAAAATTATAAAGTGATGGATGTTGTCCCATACGTCTTAGAAGTGATGTATGGTATGATTCAATGAAGTTGTTGGTCCTGTGTTGCACTCTGTATACTGAAAATCATGATGGACCAACAACTTCTATCCAATAATGTGTAAGATATACCATGACAATATTTAATTGCTCCTGCAAATTGTATTGATTGACTGAAAAAACAACTTGTAATTAATAAAAGTAATTGTTGACATAATGAAAATATATGAGATGGGCAATTAATTAGTTGCTTACCTAAATTTTGAATATTTCGGAATCCTAAATGGATTGAAAATTGATTCCTATGATGTTGTACCATGTTAGTCAGTAAATGTGGCTAGGTCATCAACTATAAGACATAAGTTTATTTACATAAAGTTATTATAAATTATGAATTAAATCCAATGCAATATTACCATTCTGACTATTCTTCTGGCTTCCAAATTATTATTTATTAGTCTGGATAAATTATGTGTGCGAATGAATCGAATTATACACTTAAAACCATATTACGCACATAAATATTAAAATATTAATAATTATTTTATAATACAATTCTAAATGTATAAACTCACTCTTATGTAATGAAACCAGCAACCAGTATTGGTACATTCTGGTACTACCAACATTATAGTATTTCACATATCTTGCTCAAAATCTTTAATAACTTACAAATTTTGGTAGTAAAAATTAAGCTGCAAGTCATTACCGATAAATTGCAGAAGTCTGCAGTACGATTCTGTTGTAGCATCGACCAACAAACTGTAAATAATTGGTATTGTCTGAAACAACAAGGATTATACATAATAAATATACATATTATGTATATAATTCTTCTACAAAATATATATATTTATAAGAAAATAATCATATCTTACAACATTGTTTATTATAATTTGAATTGTGATCAATTGTGCTATGCGTTCAGGGTGATTGGGCCGTACTTGGTATGTACCATCGATACATACAATTCTTACCCTTGATAAATGTGCATTATTTGCTACAATATGTACATTATTGTCTACAAGATGTGCAGCATTACCAAAAACTAACCCTGGAAATCTTGGAATACCATCTTGCAACACATCAAGTCGACCCTGATAAAACTGTATGTTGGTTCCATTGCACCATAGCGATCGCTGCAGCCACTCTGGATTATCCAGTATATCTGCCCAATTTCTTAGAGACCTGTCAGGGGAGGACTAATTCTCATTTTTGCACGAGCTACAATCCTAATGGCAGCTGGTCTGACAACATGCAGTGCTGCTCTCACATGTCTAAATAAATCATACTTATTAATACATTGTTTTATTTTATATAAATTAAAAATCATTATACTTACTGTCGTGCTACTTCATTATAAATTTGAGCTGGAGGAACATTTTCTAGACCGCAGCGTTCTCTTAGCATATTTAGAAACATCCGAACTGCCATGGAATGCCCACCATGTGGAAAAAGAGTATGCTGATTGTTTCCAAGAATTATTGGCGCTCCTGGTTCCAACTCCATCCTTGCAGTGACTGTACATCCAGAAAAACGTCTAACGCAACGAAGATCCATATAAATTTATAAAATAATTATATAGAATGTACACACAAAAATTTTTTACAATAATTAATTTTGAATTTAGTTTACATACTACCGCGGACCTCCCAATTTGTGTGGTACTCATAACGAGCTTCATCCATATATACAATACAGCCTCGGTTTTCTCCTTGAACCAAAATGCTCTGTCCACAACTATTCGGTGGATAACCATCATTTTGTTCATCTAGTGAAAAAAAAAAGTAGCTTATTAACTAATAAGAATATTTAATATATAATTAAATAATTAATTTTATAATTTATTTAGAATGCATTATTTTTAATATTGTTAAAAAAATAAAAATATTAAGTAATTCATTCTAATTAAAATTGTTGAGATAAAATTATATATTGTGTGTTAATAAATGGTATCTACCTATAATAATAGTCATTATTTGAGTTATGAAAATTGTGCATTAAACATTTATAAATGAATATATGATAACATTGAAAAATTAAAAAATGTGAAATAGCACCTAAATATCTCTTTAAAATGTTAAAATACTGTTTTAAATTATTTATTGTATTAATCAATATTTGCCACTGAAGTCAGTTGAAATAGAATAGAAAAATGTATTTTGCAAATCAAATATTTTTATCAGAGAACCCAATTTGACAAATTACATTATAAATATAAATTTGATTAGTGTTTTATACTTACTTGAACATTTCTAAAATTTATTGGGGAAATAAGTAAGGAGGACTCCTTTTAAGAATTATAGTCGGGCCAATGTTATAAGTGTATAATTATAAAATCTTGGCTCCTTTGTAAGAATTCAAAAGCACCATTCTTACAAAAAATGCAAATTTAGAATAGGTATTAAAAAAAAAAAAACATTTGTTTCTAAAAATTAAATTGATCTTAAAATTCAATTATATATTTAAGTTGGGTTTTTAGATTTGTACAAAAATAATGGCCCCCTAAAAAATATATTAAAAAAAAAATTATAAAACCATAATATTGTATTAAATTTATAGAACAATATATTATTTTTAAAATAATAATCATTTAGGTATTTATTTTATTTTAAACCATCCCCCCCATTTTTGAGTAAAAAAATTAACTTATTTTTTAATTAAAAGAACGACACGTCAATGATTTTTAGTAGCAATAACGTCATCTAAAAACAAACGAAAATTTTTGTTGTTTTTCGGAGACGTATTATTGAATAAACGTCGCTATAGTATATAGAAATTTTTAATTATGGTTTTCAATTTTCTTAAATATTTTCCATACGTAACCTCTTCAAAAGTAGGTGTATAACGCAGCACACTGGTTATTCAAGGGGTTATAGATAGTCAGTTTTCATGAAATTTTAAGAAAAATTAAAATTTTAAAAATTCGGATAAATTTCATAAGGATATCATATTTAAGAAATGGCAGACAAACAGAAAGAGGGAAGATTGGGTAGAGCATAAAAGTTTATCTAAAGCAGTGAAAAGTGCAGTGAGTAAAAAAATTAGAAAAATATGATGAGTTTTATGAGAGGTTAGAAACTAAAGAAGGAGAAAAAGAAGTGTACAGGCTGGCTAAGGAAAGAGAAAAACAATCCAGAGACTTTAGAAATGTTTGGTGTATAAAATATGAGGATAAGAGGGTATTAACAAAGGAAGAGGAAGTGATAAAGAGATGGAAAGACTATTTTAAGGGATTATTGAGAAATTTCCGAGAGAGGCAATTGATCGGGTAGAGTGGAATTTGGGTATGGTAGATTTAATAAGGGAAGAGGAAGTGTGGAGTGCTGTAAGAAAAATGAAAAATAAGAAAGCGGTGGGACCGAATGCAGTACCAGTAGAAGTATGGAAAGTATTAGGAAGTTTAGGTATACAATGGCTGACAAAGTTCTTTAATAATATACTAGTAGAAGGAAAAATTCCAAAAGCGTGGAGGAAGAGTTGTGTATTACCAATATTCAAGGGTAAAGGAGATGTACAGGATTGTGGAAAATATAGAGGGATAAAACTTATGAGTCACAGTATGAAGATTTGGGAAAAGATAATAGATAAAAGGGTAAGAGGTGAAACAACTGTTACTAGAAATCAGTTTGGGTTTATGCCTGGGAGATCAACAATGGAGCCAATATTTTGTGTGAGATAGATTGTAGAGAAGTACAGAGAAATTAAAAAGAAATTGTGTATGGTATTTATTGATCTAGAGAAGGCTTATGATAGGGTTCCTAGGGAGATCTTAAAGTGGGCATTAATGAAGAAAGGATTACCAAAGGTGTATGTGAACATAATTGAAGATA
>JAIPRL010012461.1:0-12017 GCA_025469235.1 Pemphigus obesinymphae | reverse complement strand
ATTGTTAGAGATTAAATGTTCATATTCTCTCCCAACTTCCTTAGACTAATAGATAGGAAAGTTATGTAAATATAAATATCAATTTGTCCTAAATTTAGTAAACAGATGTCTTATTTTAACGATTCACCGAAATTCCGACCACAGAAATTCGTATAGAAAGACAATTAAACAACACTACTTAAATTGATACTCATGTCCATAGATTATAATGTATCTAGATTCTTATATTTATGAATTTGGAAATATTTAAAAGAAAGAGTATTTTTTTCCAAAAATTAAAATCTCCGTATGATAAAACTGCGATTGTTAGAGATTAAATGTTCTTATTCTCTAGAAACCTTCTTAGACATATAATTTTGATATCCATGTATATATAAATACCAATTTGCTCTAAATTTAGTGAACAGTTGTCATTTTATTAACGAAAAACCGAAATTGCGACAACTGAAATTCGTTTAGAAAGACAATTGAACAACATTACTTGAATTGAAAATCATGTCTATAGTTTATAATGTATCTAGTTTCTAATTTTTATAAATTTGGAAATATTTAAATGAAAGAGTATTTTTTTCCAAAAATTAAATTCCTTGTTTGATAATACAGCGATTGCTAGAAATTAAATGTTCTTATTCTTTCCTAACTTTATTAGACTAATAGATAGGTAATCTGTGTATATATAATTATCAATATTCCCTAAATTTAGTGAACAAATGTAATTTATTAACGAAAAACCGAAATTGCGACAACAGAAATTCGTATAAAAAGACAATTAAACAACATTACTTGAATTGAAACTCATGTCCATAGATTATAATGTATCTAGTTTCTTATATTTATGAATTTGGAAATATTAAAAAGAAAGAGTATTTTTTTCCAAAAATTAAAATCCTCGTATGATAATACTGCGATTGTTAGAGATTAAATGTTCCAATTCTTTTCCAACTTTCTTAGACTAATAGATAGGAAAAATATGTATATATAAATATCAATTTGGCCTAAATTTAGTAAACAGATGTCTTATTTTAACGATAAACCGAAATTCCGACCACAGAAATTCGTATAGAAAGACAATTAAACAACACTACTTAAATTGATACTCATGTCTATGGTTAATAATGTATCTAGTTTCTTATTTTTATGAATTTGGAAATATTTAAAAGAAAGAGTATTTTGTTCCAAAAATTATAATCTCCGTATGATAAAACTGCGATTGTTAGAGATTATATGTTCTTATTCTCTAGAAACCTTCTTAGACATATAGTTTTGATATCCATGTATATATAAATACCAATTTGCTCTAAATTTAGTGAACAGATGTCATTTTATTAACGAAAAACCGAAATTGCGACCACAATAATTCGTATAGAAAGACAATTAATCAACACTACTTGAATTGAACTCAGGTCCATAGATTATAATGTATCTAGTTTCTTATTTTTATGAATTTGGAAATATTTAAAAGAAAGAGTATTTATTTCCAAAAATTAAAATCCCCGTATGATAAAACTGCGATTGTTAGAGATTAAATGTTCTTATTCTCTAGAAACCTTCTTAGACATACAGTTTTGATATCCATATATATATAAATACCAATTTGCTCTAAATTTAGTGAACAGTTGTCATTTTATTAACGAAAAACCGAAATTGCGACAACAAAAATTCGTATAGAAAGACAATTAAGTAAAATTTTGTCCGAAAACACTGTAGGTTTTCTAAATGAGGTGTTTCTTCAAAATTATATCTATATTAGCATACGCATGCTATATTCTTATTTTGTAATTGCTAACAAATTTTTTAAATTCTTAACTAAGTAAAGTTTTTTTTTTTAATGTTAACTTTTAACTCAAAAAATCAACAAATAATATATGAATATTTTTTAACTTAACTTATATTTTTAAAGTCACTTAATATAATGAGTTAAAAAAAATCTTTTACTTACCTAGCCTGCGGTTTTAGAGACTGATATTGAACTTTTAACGATTTTCATGGATATTGGCATTTTTTTATTTTTATTACCAAGCCGTTTAACCAGATTGATATCAAATCCGCGGATTACAAGGTCAAGTTTCACTTCATCTCTGTAATATCCATGGAGATACCTTTCAGTTCAATATTCAAGGTTCAGACTTCGGGAATAGAGACATTGCCATCAGATGAGGTTATTGCTTTCAGGGCATTTGGTGAAAAATGACTGGGACTTCAAAAAAGTAGGCACAATTTTACACTAATAAGCTGATTTCTGTATTAACGATGTTGGGGCTATAGTGATAGATGAGGGCACCATATCGTCAGTTTTGTTTTGCGATAAGAGAGTTGATGATACGTATCCTTAAGTGACATGACATCACTGCAATTATTTCCTACAGATTTCAGATCTGGGTATGGTATTTTTGGTTTTGATTTTGAAAGGTGACAGAGGACAACCATCGCTATCTTTAATATTTATTATTTATGATTGGGGAAATAGTTTCCAGCAACCACGGTGATTAGTTGATTGGTCAACTTTGGAAAAAAGGTTTCACTGACTAGATATGAAGGTTGGTACTTCCGAGTCGTGGGCTGGGAAAAAACGCTGCATGAGTCTGCTTTTAATGCGTCTCGCAATAGCCATACTAAAAGAATTGATATACATTAATCTTTAGTTGTTTGCGGTTGTCCAGTGGAGTAAAGTTGCGCTGCTGAGTAATGGGAGATGACATTGGCTTGATACTCTATGCATATGCTTCATATTTACAATTTACAAACGAAAAACATTTTACGTTAAAAATTATGATATACGAGTATTTATACACTACACATATAGTTACATATATATATATATATATATATATATATATACTAAATAGGTATAAAAAATGAATAATTAAATAAATTAAATAAATTTCATTTTAATTTATTAAAACTCAAAAAATAGGGTACATTTATATCACCCATAACTTTTTTATATTGTGTTCTCCAGATAATTATAGAGTTCTAAATGAGTACTTATGTATTATGAGTTGAACAGTGTCATATGTTATGTTTTAGTAAATAATGATTGATAAAAAAAATTCTATGATCAATAGATATAAAATAAACAACTGTTCAAGTAGGTTCACTTTGCTCGTTCGATAGGATAACAAATCACTTTTTCGATTAAAGAAATCTAATCAAAGCTTCTGTGTATATAACATAAGTTTTAGTTATAATCGGTAAAAATACTAATATATTCAATATATTTTCACAATTTAATTTCACTCCAATTATTTCACATTAGCTAATATTAATACTGTATTATATTTTTAGATCCGAAAATCCCCAAAACAATAAATTCTATAATTTCTTTAAATCATCTAAAATTGGAAAACCCCATTTAAAAAATGTTATCATGTTCTTAAAGTACTAAAATAAATTTGTTAAATATTTAATAAAATTCATTATTTATAATAAATATAATATATTTATTGAGTTTAAATTAAAAAAAAAAATGTCTTTAAAAAAAATTCTAATATTATAACAAATATCGATTACTCATATTTATTCTGTCTACGCATCTTAATATCTAAAACTAATTGGTATGATTAGTCTAAAATTGAGAAAATATTTTTTAAAAATGTAATCAATTAACATTTTAGTACAAGCACAATTGCAATATCAAGTCTTTCCCACTAAACTTCAATACATTTCATAACTAAATAATGCATCTGGTCAACAAATTGAAATGACTATTAAAAAAAATTGAAACAATTATTTAAAAATTGTGTCGTATTTATCGAGTTACATAGAATTTGGCCAAAATCCAATTTTCACCGTTTTTATGAAATTTTTCAATTGTGTTTTCTTACGAGTTTATTAAAAAAGTAAAAAAATATCCCCTAAAAAGTATAAAAATATGGGACTGCATGTAATGATTGAAGCACATCTTCTTATAGAATACTGGGGTATGGACAAAAAATAAATAAATCATTGTATAACCAATAAATTCCTTTTTTGGTCAGAATTGAATACTATTCTATATAAATTATTGATTCTAAAAACTATTGATTGTATCCATTTTTTTCTCAGATACTGGATACTACAAATCGTGTTTCTATTTATGAAATGCAAAATAATAATATAGAATTATTTAATAGTAGATTTCTCAATGGAACAAAGTCAACTACACTTTGGAAATTTTTAAAAAAACAAATAAACCCCCCCCTCCCCCCCACGGTTGAAGATTCTTCTATAGATATGAAAAGTTACATTAACGATTTGTAAGTATAAAAAACATTTATATGATAAATATAAATAATATTTATATTCTATATTTACGTCTAATATAGAAAACAAATATTAAATTAATTTGAATGTTCTTTTAAATTAAACAAAAATTATTTTATATAATATTATATAATTATATAATTAATAAAATAAATAAATATTTATATGTGTTTTAAAATCAAAAAATCTTGTAATAAAAGTTACAGTGTCTCATAAAATTGTACGATTTATCAACTTTAATTTTTAAATGTTCGGTCAATAAGGCATTCAATCATTAGAGGCTTTAGGGGGACCAGGGAACAATTAAATTAACAACTAAATTTGTAAAAATGTATAACTTTATATATAAAATACATACTCTTTACAATTATCACACTTAAGTACTTATTAGTTATGAATTGGCCTCTAATAAGCCAAGAATTAAATGATTATCAACTTAATTTTATCCATTCCCCACAAAAAAAAAAAAATCATTTTAGAGCCGCCACTGCATTGGATGCAATTAACTTATTAGAATTCAGTAGAGAAACAGTACATCGTAAATGTAACATTTTCAAATACCCGATTCTGAGCGGAGTTTCATGCTTCTTTTTTCGTGTGATTTGTTTCCATTATATTTTAATCAACATATAGCTGAGAGAAGCATCATTTTAAAAGGTATAAAATTACTATGGGACATACTTGAGATCCAAAATTATTATGTATAAACCGTATACACTGTACACTGTATAAATATATAATTTAGCTAAACATATACCGTATAAAAAAAAATAATATTTTCTACATTAAAAAAACTACTGGAAAAATAAAAAAATAAAAATGCTATATGTAAAGTATTATTTAGTACCGATTTTACTATCATTATCATATATTCACATTAACTTTAAAGCTCTTTCTCGCGACTCGAATCCTTCTAGACAAAATGTTTTTTCACAGATAAAAAAAATTGTATGTAAGATCAATGATTTCTTCACTCCGCTTGGAATCTATTAGTTCTACTTTATTAATTAAAAGTTTTGACATTCTCTTAGTAAGTTTGTTCCTAATCATTTTAGCATCCTGTCACCAAACCCGTTCACAACTTCACTCTCTTGGAAACTTTAAGACCCGGTCAAATATTATGTGTTTGTCTCTTGCGTAATTTCGGACCCTAGTACAGTTCAGCACAGTAGGCCAAACTATACCGAAATTACGAAACCTACGCCAGTTTAACGCTTTACGCTGAATCATAGTAGCGTTTATATTGGATATAATTTATATAAATATTAATAATACATGTATTTTTATTTGTAGGTTTAAAATATATTATGCAGGTCAATATTATAAGCCTATATTATATTCATATTCAAAAAATTATTAGTTACGTGTGGCGTGTACGTAATACAATATTATAATATATACTTAGATATTTATGTGTACCTAAATAGTGTAGGTGTAGGAACCTACACAGTTTTTAAATAATAAAAAACTTTAAAGTTGCAATTTAGAATCCAAAAACGCACGTTAAAAGTAAAAATCATTAATTTCTATATTTTTTTTATTAATGTTTATAAGATATAAAAACAAAAAGCAATGATAAACGCCAAATCGGGGATTACGGTACAAAACAAATGTTAATTCTAAACTGTTTTATATTGAATAAAATAATTATATAATACGTATATTTATTTTCTAGAAATTACAATTAAAATAACTTTAAACGCCTATCTCAAAGTCTTATTGAAGACGAGGGGAAAAATGAGCTAAAACCGAAATTGTTTTGTCGATAAAAGGTCTAAAACTCAAATGTAAACACTCGATAAAAATCATTCCCATATAATTTTAAAGTTATTTTTCATTAATTATTCATTATTTGTTATTCATTAGTACACATAAAAAATATAGGTACCTATATTTAATATTGTAATTCGTACTTGGTAATATTTGAATATAAATATAATATGTATAATAATTATTTAATTACCTTTTATTAAATTGTTTTTATTTAATAAATATATACGTACATTTTATTAACGTTTATACAAATTATATCCACTACAAACCCTACTCGTGATACAGCACGGGGTGCTGAACTAACGTAGGATTCCGAGTTTTGGTTCAGCTCCGCCTATCTCGCTACTATACTAGGGTCCGGAATCATGCCATCCAGAGTACTATATGACCGTTAATGTTTTCAAGACTACCCTATCAACCAATTCAACAAAACGCCTATCTCCCCTGTTACCAACCGATGCACTTCTACGGTATTCAGCAAATATTCATTACCTACCCACTTCTGTAAAAATGTTTTTCAGTCTATTGCTGATATCATGTGGGAATTTTCTGGTGTATATTCAAAATAATTTTCTATGGTATTTCATCTACCTCTAACCTCAGACTCAAAATATCTGATAATAAGATGATAAGATAGCTATTACTTTTTCAATATCTCAACTATCAATTAGCTTAATTTATGATTTCAAAACCGTCACACTTGGTTAAAAACATGTCTTCTATTCCACGTCCAATAAAAGTCATCTTCAACTGTCCCAAATGCTTCAATTTTTAAACTTTCTGAGTTTTAGAAACATCAATCTCACCAAGAGTTTGACCGTCATATCAAGGCTGGTAAATTTAATGAAACCATATCAACTACAGAATTGGAGAGACACCGTTCAAAAAAATTCCATTCTCTTCCATAACTATGATTAGCTACAAAACTAACAAGCTCGTCCTATTTTCCAGCAAACTTTGGTATTACGGAACTGTTGTATCATGCTTAATAAACTTGTTAACTTCAACTGTAATGTGTAATGTTTTAATAATATATTAATTGTTCTTAAGGAAACTTTGCTTTCTAGTAATTTTCACTCATCTGAGCTTTGTTATATAAATTATGCGGTAAAATTATGGTAATTTAGGTGAATATAATAAATATTATATATATATAATATAAAATCTTTTAAAATATTATTCATTATTATCTAATATTAATATCCATTTAATACCAGCCATTATCACTGATATTTTATGATTAAAATTTATTTCAGTGAGATTGAAGGCTACTATACATTGTTTATTGTTGACAATACTGGAAAACCCATTTCTAGAATAAATCCTGAATGGACGAAAACTGTAATGTATTTTTTAAAGTCTTATGTTTAAATTATGTAATTAATGATTAGTGAGATATTATCCTAGGTCCATATCGCCGATGTACACCCGATATAATATTATTGCCATATAACCCAAAAGTTTTTAATTAATAGATGCATTTCATTAACGTGTAAGCGTTTCCAGATTTAATTTAGCTTTACGTTTCTCGTTTCCCATAACTCAAGTCCCGTTAATTGTTTTAATTTATATAATTTCTTCGTTGACCAAATTAGAGTGTGCCTATGTACATATTTAGAATTGTTTTTTAAACATGGTCCTGCATCAATAATATATTGATATTATTATAATTGTTGTTCTACGTTTATTCAATTTTATCCAACTGCTGTGTCAATTTCTTCATCTATATTTTACTCTTCCCTCGGTGCCAAGTATGATGAGTTGTAGTTAGGGTGTATCACTTGTATGCCCTAATATATTTTATATTTTCACATTCATAAAAAAAATTAAATGCTCATTGATGGTTTATTTTATCTACAATTTTAATTCAATGCTTAACCATTTTATGTTAATAGTTTTCATGGCCCGTATACCTTATTTAGGTATCGCATGGAATATTATGTGAATATATAAACTTAACATAGGATTTATAAAACTAAATTATATACTCTGCGTATTTTATGTATTAAATAATATGGAAAAGTTATGGTTCATAACATTTCTATAAAAAGTCAAAAATTCAATATTTTATTTTTTAAAAATTGAATTAAATTTATATAGTATAAATATATGAATACTCGATGTAAATGCAATTCGTGAAGCTTTAGTGATGGACAAAGTATCAGATCATATAGTTGCGAGAGTGGAGTAAAAAAAAATAGTAAAAGTAAAAAATATATTTTTTTTTTTCATTATTAAGTAAATTTATTATTATACATAAATTAATTTACATGTGTGTTATACAAGTATTAATTTTACATTGTCATAACACTGAGTAGAATAATGATAATGAACTAATTATCTAGTCAAGTATATTAATCTGTTATTTTTTCATTTAAAATGACTTATGAATCTATGCTGAAATAAGCACTAATGTAACAAATTTTATAATTTCTCCATATTTATTCTCTTCAGGTGTCATAGCCATCTGTCACGGCGACGGCCTATGCTCCCTGTATACTTTTTTATTAATTTCAGATATACCGTATTCTGAAGAACTTGTTAGCAACTTAAAAAATAAAGATAATTTAAAATTTTGCATTTGAGTATTTAATTTTAATTTAATTTAATTAATATTCATCGGTTGTTAATTTTGAAGTGATTCTTCTGAGGAAAAAACTCAGAATTTAGATATATGTACTGTATTCTGAACTGTTTGACAATCTTAAATAAAATAATGTTATAAATATATTTATGAATTTATATTAAAAATTTAGTAAATAGGCACTTACGATTACACGAAAAAACGGATAAATTTAGTTAATTAACTAATTAGTTTAAGTAATTAATTAAGAATAACACGTACTTCGAAATATTTTTAAAACAAATGAAATACACAGAGGCCGTTCGTATTATACTGAAATGTATGATCACCTTTTCCTGTAGTGTATGCGAATCAAATGTATCCCGCTAAATTTACTAAAATTCCTGACAATCCAAGGCAGGTGGTTCATATAATATAAATTGTATCGGTTTTTCAATTAATCTTTCTGTGTGGTCTTTAATAATAACTTGTAAAAATGGTGACCATTAATATGAAAAGTACTTGGTAATAAGGGTTTCAATACTATTCTCGGATTTTTAACTAAAATTTTATGTTTGGTCCTTAATAATACAGATACTTAGAGAATAGGTGTATAAGATATTATATACATATCCTATATATATATATATATATATACGTATAAAGTATTTTAATCGTAATAAATCACAGGAAATGTTACATTTTGTGTGGTTCTTTGAATAAAACGATCGAAAAAAAACATGGATATAACAAATATGTATATTAAGTTGGAGTGAAATATTAATAGATAAAGTACAGTTGTACTTATACAACAGGATACAAAAGGAGGTTTCATTGAGTTAAAAAGAGAGGGTTGGTAGTTTAATGCGACGAGTTGCGAAATACCAGATTCAGGTCCCGGCAAGTGTCCCAATCTCAGGCTAGGGTTCCAGAATCATATAAGGTCCCAGGCAAGTGCCCCAGACCCAATGGTCCTTAGAGCATTAGGATTAGTATAACACAACTCATCGGCATCAGTGGAGCTATAGAATGGAACTGTGTGCCAGAACATAATAAATCATCCAACTAGTACAGGATGCAATATCGTAAGACACGTGAAAAAAATACCACAGATCAATATAAGTTTTGAATTTTTCACCATATTATTTATACCTGGATTTTCGTCACCTTATTGGAACTTGGATATTTGTTATGGCGATACCATTTTATTCTATATATTGCATAAAAATACTCGACACGTATACTTGGTGTCCTATTCTCGTCGAATTCATGATAACTTTTACAAACTATTAATGGCATTTGTTTAATATTGTTACGTGCGTATCCTTGAACTCCGAAGGACACTATACCAGAGGTGTACGTTGATAGATGGAAGTAGGATTATTTAAATAACAACGTTATCCGCCAAATGATTATAAAATTCATTGTTTGCTCACAAAATAAAAACTTAAATAATCACTGTGGATCGAAAAATTTAAAACAGTTAAAATTATTCTAAGTTTAAAAGAATTCAGAATATGGCCAAGTCCGAAATTAAACACTTGTAAAAATTGACTAAGCCTCGGAGAGATGTTATATGTAAAAATATAACAGCCACTGGCGTTGAGTATGTGCCTTGAATGATTGTCCCAGGTCGTCTGAAATTTCTGTGTTCGGGGACGCAGTTATATAGGGATGACCTCTGTGACCTCTCTACTCGATGTCCATTTGCATGATTTTCGGCTTAACACAATAATTTAATTGGCCGATAGTGAGGCTGCTTTTAATACAATTTTGGTTATCGGATGCCTTTCGTTGTAAGTACACCCGGTTGTATTAAATTCTCATTCTATTTCGTATTGTCTTAGGTTGGTCTAAACAATTGTACACCCTCTATCTATTACGACTTGCAGATAGATTCCATAATTATATTTAAATTTTTTGTCCTATCCTAGTATAACATGTGGTCCGTTCGATTTCTACTCTCCCCCCGTCAAGACTCGGGTTGACACTATGATTATTAATCGCTTTTAATGATTATACGGATGCCAGATTTATTCTTGTCTGGAACATTTATATGGGCTTATGTAATGAACAATGATTTATGTAAGTACACAATTCTGTTGGGTATATGACGTCTCGGTATAGAGCCCGTCCATATGGGCTGAACTTCGTCTTGTCACGATTACTATTTTCGAATATTATTCCAAAAAGAAATATCTAAGTATGTATTTGGTAGGGTATATAACAATATCAATGTAAATCACAAGGTCATTCAAATAACTTTCGACAACTATTGTAGAAATTTGTTTAATATCAATGTGAATATAATCGTCTGTCGATTCCATTGATTATTCAATGTTTTAATTTTGTAATATTTTATCATTTTTGTCGGATGAACAATCGTCAGAATCACTCCATACATTTTAATAACGACGTAACATACGTCATTCATAACACACCATTATATATCGTATACATACCTTTTATTTAAAAATATCAACGAATATTTAGATAATAATACGACCACATGAGGTATCCTTTTGCAAAACTACAAAAGAAACCGCTTTAGTGTACAGACTACCCACGTGCTGATGTAATTTACATCACGCTCATTTTATTTCTATGATTGTATGATAGAGAAAATAAGAACCCACAAATTTTTCACCCAAAGTGTGAAAAATTTAAGAATTAATTTATAGCATATTAAAAATAAACAAGGGTAAATAATTACGCCGCAAAACTCACTAAATGTTAAAAATATTTTCTAAAACTCATAACAAAAATCTGTTTTTATAAAACATACGAGTAAAATAAAATATAGAAATATTACAATTTATTCAATTATTTTAACAAGTATAAAAAAAAAACTGTGACATCCAATTTCGAATATATTTTCGATATGATTAGGGTAATAATATATGACTAACATTTCATTAAATGTCTCAAAAGGTTAAAAACAAATTTATTATGACATTAACCCTCGAACTAAAATAATATTATGGACTGCCAAAATTATAAGTGTGGTAAATTGTGTGGTCAGGTTTCCTAAATAGGGGGATATTGCGAGCAGGAGCGTTCCTAGTATATTTTTTAAATACTGAAATTACCAAATCATTCACGGACAAATATTTTTCGATTAAATACTTGTATTATATATATATATATACTAGCGGACCCGGCAGACGTTGTCCTGCATGATACTTCAAGCGATTATGATATTAAACAAAGTATGAAATTAAAGACAAATAATATAATAATATCATTATTTTTTATTACGAAATGACCTCAATTTTCCTAAAAACAAATCGTTATAATCAATAATGTTTGTTGAATTTTATCTTAATGCGAGTTGATGAACAATATTTTTAGTAAATTCCTGAGGAGTATATATGAATAAACTTGACGGTTTTCCAACGCGAGAACACGCCACATATAATTGGCCATGTGAAAAGACCGT
>JAIPRL010012460.1:0-12017 GCA_025469235.1 Pemphigus obesinymphae | reverse complement strand
ATGTAAAATGTAGCAAAACAAAAATAGTGATACCTATTCAAAAAACTGGTTATATGACGTAATGAAATAATTACTGAATTTATTTATTATAAAGTATATGGAATTACACGGAATTATTTGGAATTACGTGGAATTACACGGAATTACGTGGAATTATACGGAATTACGTGGAATTACACGGAATTACACGGAATTACGTGGAATTACACGGAATTACGAGGAAGTCCGAGGAATTATAACTTTTTGGAAGTCCGGTGTACAAAAATGTAGCTAGTGGTTTACCCCCCTGTTTTATGTATGCGATATGTGAACGAAATCTAAATATATTTTCTTATCGTTGCATCTTTTATTATTAAGTATTTATCATTATTATATTTTTTTCTGTTCGTTTGAACTACTTATAATAGAGAGATTCTGCGACCCGTATACGAGAAACGTAAACATGTATTTAATTTTGTTATTAAAAAATGTGCTAGGTATCATATTTTAGTATTATTTAGCGATATTGTTGTTTGGATACCTATACTATATTATATTATAATAAAATTATAATATTATTACAGAATAGATATATTGAGATATTAATATTATTAATATATAGATATTATTAAATATGGAACAAGAATTAAATGAAATCACGCCTCTGGCAGAATTGTATGGATTTGAAGATTAACTTCTAGAGGCCTACGAATATTTTTGGAAGAAAATATGTTTGTTCCTCGAAATAAGTTTTATTTCTTATATATTTATAACACATGAAGTTATATTACCTTATGGTATTATTATTGTATATCATATTGTACAGGTATTATTATATTATTTATATGCATAAAAGCAAAGTAATAATTAATAACCAAAAATATCGGCTAAAATAATTTAAAATGTACTTACCTATATATTAAATATTAATATATATTATACATTAATTTTAATCAATTAAATATTTAATAATGGAATAAATACAATATTATTGTATTAACTATTAATAATTAATAAAATGTTATAACAACAATAATAACATATAATTCAACATATTGCCTATTGTACCATTTTACAATTTTTAGAACTTGTAAGCGAAAAACTTCCCCAAATATGTAAATCATATTATGACCTTTATAAAGTACGTTTCATATACGTTTTTTCAACATATCCCGGGAATACTACGCATGCGCACTACTGCGGTGACATGATTTTCTCGTACACGAGAAACAAAATTACGGATCGCAAAATCTCTCTAATAGTATTTACACCTTGTGGCAAGTTCGTATTTTTTGTCGAACATTCGTAGATTTCCATATGAAACCTGGGGACAATAGTTTTTTTAAAAACCGAGAACCGCGGTAAGTCCTACCGACTGATTCACATAAGTAGTAGCCAGTAGGTATCTTTACCATATTTTTTTTCATATCTCAGTAATAAATTTCAAATCGTCGTACAGTCGTAGTATTTTTCACAATTTTAATTATATTTATAATTTATATTAATCGAGCGAATTTTCATCGGGAGGACTTTCAAACATTTCTACATAATATATAAAAACTTATTTATTAATTAAGGAATTCACATATGCAGAGTAGGTAGGTACATACTATATTTTATTATACCCGTATTATATTGCAAATCGTTGGACTTTTGAGGTATTTTTTAACATTGGTATTAAATATAATAAATGTTGTGTGAAACAAAATGAGTGAATAATAATAATAATAATAAGTTCGATAAATGTTTGAATTACCTAGGCTAGGTATTTACTTTGTCAACCTAGTCACAGAAACACTTTATGTGTGAAGGACTATCTTCTAGAAAGTGAACGCCAGATTCCACTACATGCGAAATATTTTTAAAATTAATTAATTAACAATATAATTTCTTAAAAAACTTCGGTCACCGACTATTCGGGATCCCGATAAAATAAAATAATTTCACTCTGTGGTGTTTCACTCGAAAAAGTTACACTTATAAGGTATCACACTTAAATGGGGTTACAAATCTAAGGTTTTTCACTCAAAAGGTACTTACAAATAGTCTCACTTAAAAGGAATTGCATCCGGTATAGGTGTTGTACTCAAGCTAATGAATAATATTATAGCCGGATGAATGAAAAGTGGCCGCTGATATGCGAACACCCCTGGCGGTTTATTTTCGTTAAGGTAACGTAAAATAGTTTTTAGTGATACGCGCCAAAATTGTGACAAAGTTCCACAACCACCTAAAATAAAACTATAATAGCCAATTGTTCCATTTGTACCCAGAACGAACCTAAAGGTGTGTACACACTTGTAACATCGTATCGTAACACCGTAAAGGTCCCTACACACTATCGGTTTTAGCAACCGTATATGGTATACAGTTATATAGTTCGTATAGCTACCGTACACCGTGATAAGAAAAGTCTGAGCAATTTGATTTTTCTTCATCGTGGTATCAGCGATTAGCGATAATATTATCAAAATCAGTAACCAAATAACCAAAAAGTTGAATATATTCAACTATGCAGGAACATTTGGTAGCTGGTAGCATAAGAAAAAATACGCCATACCATTTGGTATACCAACGAATTAAGATTATAAGGATGCGGAACGAATACGTTATCAGTGAAATAAGAATCGTCTTTAGTGCGGTTTGACAACTAGCGTTAATTGAAAAAAAATCAAACTAATATCACAGAATTTCTTTTGTCACCTACTCACCTGTGCTAAGATCATAGATTACATGTAGATGCTAAAATCCTATATAATATGAATGCTGTTCATCTTAATTCGTGATACTGTTATAGAAATCTTAACATCTTGTATAGATAAGCGATAAAAAAAACTAGATTAGATTAAATAACTAGATATTGGCGCATCCTCATTGTTATATAAGAAGTAAATATGAATTCAATAATTTCTTCTTTGTGTCCTTTACATGGAAAAACTATAAGATGGTGAGTAGCAAAAAAATCATCTACTGTGTCTTCAAAAACATTAGGACTTTTTGAATGTTTCAGAAATGAAGTTTCAATTTGCCGTAGTAAAATGAAAAAATTATCATCAGGATGAGTGAGATATCCTTTTGATTTCAAATTTAGTAATTGAGTGAGCAGCAAGGGCCAAATAGTAGTTACGCTATCGACATTTTTAACACCCGAAATACATGTAGGACAGTTTTTTTACAAATACGTCTTGCTAAATAATTGTAAAAAATAAAATATAGTAATTAGGTAGATACCTAAATTTAAATTAAATTTATTTTATTTTATTTACCCAGCTAAATAATATACGACACATTCAAATATTATTGAATATGTTAAATTTTGTTCTTTGAAAATATCATCTAAATCCCACCTTTCTTCAACAATATTATTAATAAAACAAAAAATAAAATTCAAAATTTGGCGCCAAATATTAGCGCTAGTTGTCAAACCGCATAGCTGATAAATAGAGAAAGTTTATGTTTCAAAAATGTTTATGCTAACGTATTTCGTTCCGCAATCTTAATTCGTGGTTATACCATATAATGTAACCACACGGTTCAATCAATCAGAACATAGTATTTTATGCAACAAACACGAAACGATGCGTGAACCTTTCTTGATTGATAAGAAAATTGTCTTGACTGTAATTTCAATCGACCACGGTTATAATTGTGCTCTCGACAAAATATGGTTATATGGTTAAATAAAAAAAAATGTTTGATGCTTTAAATATTACATAAAGAAACTGACAAAATATGACAAATTACAAAATGTGCAAAATATAAAAACATTTGGAGCTCTACTGCAGTGGCATTTCAGTTTTTTTTTCGGTAAAAACTGATTTGGATTCAATATCTATATTATTTAACCATGGTGGTCCTGACGTAACGTTACCCCAGTACCACCATTAAAAAATGGATATTCCTACGCTTTGGGATTGTAGAAAATTAATTTTTTTTATAGAAAATTGTAGAAAATAAATTAGAAAATACCATCTGTATATCGTTTTCAATTTTTGACTTGGTGGTGCTGGGGTAACTTACCTCTGTTTTTATACAAGTTGGGACATATATTTATATATATTATAGATATAGTTAAAATTGATAAAAATTTGATTAAAAAACAAACAAAAATCTTAACATTTTTTGGACATTATTTTGCTCATTGTGGCGAACTACTATTTTATCTAAATAGTGTTTACAATAAATACAAATGAGCTAAATAGGTAAACGTAATATGACACGAATATACACGTGGATTTAAAAGGAGTTCTACTATCAATTTTGAAAAACAGCTTTTTTGTGCATTTTTTAATTTAACAAACGTTATGACTTATATTTACAATTAGCAAAAAAAAAAAAAAATTTCAACTTGATGAGAACTCTTATCGGTTAATTATGGCCATTAATAAATAACACTAGTTTATTTTTAATATATTGTGGAATAAAATAGTTCTAATTAACCTGGTACACTGTTATAGTATTATCTACTGTTAAAATATAAAAGTCTTATATCGATTATAATTATTTAATAATTAAATAATTATAACAAGTAATATGCCATTGGCAGGGCCGGAGGGGCGACACCACCACTTAAGAAATAGTTGGCAAATTAAGGTTAATAAATTGGTACAATATTTTATTTCGAACAAAAATAGGTAAACAAAAATTTTGTCAATCAATTAAATATATATATATAATAATGAAACAGCTAAATTATTGGACAAAATTAAGATTTACATCTTCAATTCAATTTGCTGTTCAATCGCAGCTAATTTTGCTGAGATATCTTTAATTTTAGTCAAAAATCGTTTTTCTGATTTTACAAATTATGTATTGTATTTGTGATAATTTCATTGAGTAGGAGTTTTTCAAACGTTTTAAATATTCTGTTTGATCTTTAACGATTGGCAATTGAATATAGCTTTTTACTTAAAAACATTTTTTTAGTACATTTCATGATTTCATTTTTTCATTTCATGATTTCTAATATTGTGCTTGTATCATACGGTAGAATGTTCATATAAGTTTTCTTATTTTGATGAATATTATGTTATTTTGTCTACAGCAGATATTAAAAATTGTTTTTGTGTATAATTACAAACGGCTAAGTGGCTGCACTGAGTGAAATCTAACGTGTGTACCTACACTACCTATAGTGTTTTGAAAACGTAAGCAATAGAATAGAATAACATGTTATTTATCGGAGCCGGCATATGGATAACAGTTTTAATATTTATTTTTAATCAATTATAATACATAAAAAAAATTGTTATATGTATTATAATATTTGTGTAATTTCATGTATTTATCATAATACATATTTTTATTTTATGTTTTTAATTTCAATTAAAAAATAAACTAATTACGTATATTGATCGTGATAATTTGTTTTTGTATAACTGACAAAGAAATTATTTATTTAAATATTAACATATTTTAATTTAAAAATAATTAAAATAAAATGTCTAAATTGAATTCTAGTGATACTACTACTTGGCCTTGGTATTTTGACGAATTTGGTAAGTTACCTTATTTCTTTCATAATATAAAATATAGAAATTATAATAATTGTACGTAGGTACCTATTCATTCAAATGTTATTATACATTGGCATTAAATATTAAAATATTTTTTGATTTATATTTTATAATATGAAAAAGGTTTTATAAATATCAAAATTATTATTTAAAGTGTTTAATATATTTGAAAGAAAATCGATTTATAGTACAGATTTGTTTCTCGTACATAGAAAAAAAATATTACATAAAATATATTCTATTATATCAAAATATTATCACAAGCCTAATATTAATTTTTACTTATATATATAATGTAATATCTTAATTGATAATATATATTTCATACTTTGTAAACCATATTACCCATATAAATTATTATTAATATACCATATAATCTAGTCATATAATGGTTTAATAAAATGGATTATTATACGATTATTTTTGTTGTGAAATTGTGTATTAGGTATTTTTATTATAGTATTATAATTTAAATTTCTGTTTTTGTTTAATAAAATATCCTTAATCGTTAAATGAATATATACCTACATAATAATAACCAAATTTGAAATTAAAATGAAAAATTAGTGTATAAAAACTGGCGCTCTATTTTACCCTTGAATATTGTGATAGCGCTGTCGTGTATCTTAGGCTAGTGCCCGGAATGATAGGATCATTGACCCGCGTATGATATTATCTTGAGTTCAAGGACAATATATTTTGTGGCGTATTTACTGCACCCGTATTTTTCTATATTTTTACCCATTTGCAATTTGCAATAAATAATTACACTTTAAATAAAAATGTTTTCTTTAAATTATTTTATATAGGTATATATATTTAATTAGATATTATATAAATACTAAATAGTATTAATTAGATTAATATAATATAATATGTATGTATATATATTATATGTACCTATCATGTAAAATTAATCGTGTATATCAAATAATATCTAAATAAAATTTGTATGTATTTAATTTATATATTCAGATTTAGTTGATACCTAGATACTATAATTAGTGAATGTAAATAGGTAATCTTTTTTTATTTTAGTAAAAGCATTATATAATTTACAATATATACGTTACACATAGTAATCAATTTAAATAAAAGCATTGATTAGGTATATATAGTGTTTATAATCAATGATAAAAGGCATTTATTATGTTAAGATATATATGATTATTGATTATAGTAATTTAAAGTAGGTTGTAGGTACTTACTATATTTAGTATTTTTATTACCTATATATAATTTTATAAAAAAAATGTAAAAATAAAATAAATTAAATTATTACATAAAATAAATACGCAAACCAACTTTATTTTTTTAAAAATTATTAGTATTTAAATTTAAAAAAATAAATAGGTAAATCGAATTAATAAATTAATTTAAATAAAATATAAATTTTATTTTGTGTAAATATTCTTTTCAATAATAGTAATAAAATTAACTTTACATTAAATTCGTATATACATTTTTAAAACGGTCTGGTGAAATGTTAAAGTTGACCTGCCTGAAAGCTCGCACAACAAGAAAAAACTAAAATGACGTCACTGTCTGAATTACAAATTTCTAAACGTCTTTTAAACATTAAACTATAATATTCCATAAATAATTTTAAAACGATTTGTATAGCCTATAGTTAGGTATCTAAAAAACATGTAAACATTTATCAAACCTCGTATGAAACCTTGAAATGTAGTGTTTAACATTAAAATTGAATTTGGTTTGATTGAATGTTGCTAAATCTTTCAGTCAACCTCATTTTAACTTTTTTTGGATTGCTCATAACTCAAGGGGAAGTGGACCTAGAGCCCCACAGTTTTGTCTACCCTTATTTCACTTAAAGCTCCTGTTTATATATATGCCCATTAGGAGGTAGGGGAAGGACATAGCTCCCTCTAGAGAATATCTAAAAAAGTGACTTTTATTACCTATGTTATATATCGGAGTGTATAACACACTTTGACATCAGACTTAGTCTGATTTGACTACTATTAAATAATGACGACTCATTGTTTTTTTAAATTTATTTTTAAATAAGTTATAAGTAGTTAAATAACTCATTTTTTGTAACGCATATAACTAGTTTTAAAAAAAAAATATTTTAAAAAAAACTCCACTCTACGGCATAGTTTATATTCTCTACAAATTTAATAATAGGTAAATTTACTCTAATAATAATTATTAAAAAAAACTGTAGTAAAAATGCGGTACGTAGATTTGCTATGTTTTGCATATGTAAGATAGAGACAACAAACGTGTGGGTAGCGTCCTTTTAATGTTTATTATTAAATATTTAACTATTAATGTTACATCAAATGTTTAAGATTAACAAAATGTTTATTTGGATACTAAATTGATTATATATATAGAAACCTAAAACCAACAAAACTAATAAAAATTGTAAATATTGATATTGGTAACCACTGCATCAATGAATTGTTACAAGAACAGACAGATGGACGTACTATGGAAATAACTGAATAACAAAATGTAAGGAAAATTGATTGTCAAAAATACTTTATTAGCATAACTTTTTTGGTCGTTTATTCCATGAAAAAACTTCATTATACTGTTTATTTAATCCCCTGTCCCGTTTTCGCGACCGCTTGCCATGTATTATTTTACCTTTAGTTTTCAAAACTATTCTCTGGTCGTATTGAGATTTTTACGCGTTTCGTTCGTCCGCGATTCCGCCTTTTCTCCGAGCTTTCGACGCTGGGAAGTTTTCCCGCGTCGTCGTATTATTGCTCCTAACTTCCAAATTTGGCTTTTGCGATTCTTTTCGACGTTTTTCGAATCCACAAACGTCGGATTCCTGTTTCCCGAACGTTTTAACGTCCGACTGAATGTTTCTTTGTTACCGATTGTCCAAATTCGGGACTTCGTTCGTTCCTAATACGTGTATATTATAATACAGTGTCATCCGTTATTTGAATAGTTTAAATACGAGAAATTTTAAATGCTTTATTATATTGATTAGGTAGCTTTCGATATGGGTATACCAGTTTGAAACCTACTCCGGATGTGGCCCGCGAATCGTAGTTAGGAGATCCTAATTTGCTGGTCATAACTTAATTAAATTTTTTTTATTTACCCGAATAGAAATCGTTATTATTCAGGAAAATTAGAAGGCATTTTCCTATTTTTAGTGTCTATAACTATAAGTATATAGTGTTTTAATGTAGCTTACCTCGTGTTACACTATTTATTACCTTGTAATTGTAAACTTTGGTAGGGCGTTTAAAAATAAAATATTTGTACAACATTAAATCAATGTACACTATTTTATAACCAATTAACAGCTCTTTAAAAGTAACTTACTTCCACAATATTGTAGATATTATATTCATTTAGTAATGGTAAAATAGAAAAAAAAAAATGTTTTAATTTGATTTTTTAATATTTGCTCCGCGTTGCTCCACGACCAAAATTATATTTATACATATTAGGAACTAATATAGTACATAGTACCCCTGTCCAATAATCAGCTGCCTCAAGTTGCTCCTAAATAAATAAAATCGATTTACATGTTGCATTGTTACGTATTATATTGTATTTATTTGTTATAAAATCATGGAATGTCATCATAATCAGTTGTGTTATTATCGATCTCTTCATTTTCATTGCTTTCGTTGTCACTATCTTCATTTGATAATATTATGAATTCCATCATTTCAGTTGTTGGCGATTTTCTTTTATATATTTTAATATTATAGTGAACTTAGAAGTGGGTCTGAACTTGTCATAAGGCGTTGAAATAAATCTCGATTGGTACATTCTCTTGATGTTTCCCTTGTGTATTTTTCACGGTAATTTCATATGTCTTTATTTCTTCGGCCGTTTCTGATAACTAACCTATTAAAATGATGGCGTCTTTCGCAATATTTGCTCCGTGTGTCAAATTTTCGTGGACTGTATAATACCGCGGATACTTTTCCACGGGGTCTGGGACATTCGACCGACAGTTTTATTTCGTTAAATAAAACATTTAAGTACATAAAAAAGTACATACAAATCTAAAATTATGCACTTAAATCATGCGCAGTAAAAAAAAAACCATTTTTCACTTAAAATTTACCTAAACATGCACTAAAAACTTTATTTTAAATATCTGAAATATAATTTTATTATTGTTTGCAGTCGAGTCGTCGGTACTTTTTCGTATTTTTATTAGGTATTATTATAATTTTAATTTTTTCTGTATTATAATTATTAACAATTATTATTATTATTTCCATTATTATCATTTTTATATTAAAATTATTTAACAAATGTCAAATATCTATATAATTATTAACCTACATAATATTTTAATGTACTTATATGTTTTATTTAACGAAATAAAACTGTCGGTGGATTGTCCAGATCCCTTTTCCACGTATAGTTATGCGTTTTCATAACAATATTCATTAAATGCATTACCTATAATTTATGTTATAATCATTTGATATAATTCCAAATCGATTAATTTAATTTTCATCCACATCAGTTATACCTGCGGCTTATTTTGGATTTTTACAACTTGTGTAAACAATAAAAACCTATACAGTTATGTAGGACTGATAGAACAGTTCTTTATTATTACAATTATTATAATTTTATACTGTATGTCATAAAAGTTACGTTTAAATAGTTATGACTGGCAAAATTCTGTTTTGAAACACTGTGGGACATTACGTTCCTAGATTTTCCCAATTCAATCACTGAATTTATGTATAGAAAATAATATGTAAAGTTCAAATTAAAAAAATTGTACCGAGGTACGTAAAAGTACAAAAAGTAAGTTCCGTTCTCTATTTTCATTGCATGATTATTATGGTCATAAGTGATTTCGTTGATTCGTTGGGAAAATTATAAAACTATTTTGAGACTAATTTTATTGGTATTACCATTGCTTATATAATATATTGATCAAATCATCATTAAAAAAGATGGTCGCCCAGTTTGTTCATCATTATGAACAATCTGTACGGTCTTCATTGAAAAGTTGCACTTATCGTATTTTATTTGTAAACTTCACAAATTTGAAGACGGATATCCGATAGTTTATTATTCCTATAACATTGAGAAAATGAATCACAGACTGTAATTTACATTTGGCGGGATTTTTAATTTGGTTATCCATTTTAAACACTCACCACACGGCGTGCGTAATACCAAGTACCAACTAGTCTCGAAAGTCGAAATGGTTTTATAATTTTCCCAACGAGTTAACAAAATAATCGCTAATGACCTTAATTATAATAACAGCGCTGTCGCGGTAAAAATAGAAAACACAAATTAAAATTCTAGAATTTTAATTTTATATTTATTTATTTAACTTTTGTATTCCTCTTCTAATATTATTATTCATATATAATTATCAGTCTTGTAAAGTATTTAAGAGGATGCTATATTGGTATATACCCGTTTTTTAAGGGGTTCTATACAGACAATATTTCTATAAAGTTTTATAAAAATGAAAATTCAACAATTTAATAATATTAGTCATGTGTCAGTAGCATTTTAGATTCTGAGAGAAGCAAGGAATGTATTGGTTTTATGATGATGTGTTTTTATTTTTATGTTTCTACCCAAAAACTCTACCAGAAACAGTATTCCGATCTTTACAAGCTTACCGGGAGAAAATTTGTTGGTCATTTTTATTTTATTTTTATTTTTCTGATAAACGCGTAAGAAAGAACATAAAATTAGCATAAAAATCGGAAAACACGATTGTGGTGAAATTCTTTATAACTCCAAAATTATTGATATAAGTATAAAGCCATGATATTTTCACCACAAACCAGGGAGTAAAAACGGGTTCATTTTTTCGGGTTTCGAGTATGGGGTCCGAAAACGGTTTTGAGATATTCCGGGTTTCGGGTAACGGGCCCGAAAACGGTTTCGAGATTTTCCGGGTTTCGGGTTTAAACTCGATTTCGAGTTTTTTCGGGTTTTCAGATTTTCCGGGTTTCGGGTACCAGGTTCGAATCCGGTTTCGATTTTTTCCGGGTTTCGTATTTCGGGTTTAAACCCGATTTCGAGTTTTTCCGGGTTTTGTGTTTTGGGTTAAAACCCGGTTTTGATTTTTTTCGGGTTTCGGGTAACGGGTTGTAACCCGTTTTCCAAATTTTCCGGGTTACCCGGTTTTCAAAACCGGTTTACTACCCGTTTTGACTACCTGCCACAAACGTATATACGTAAAATATTAATATAAACATTTTTCGAAAATGTTTTATCCATTTTTAGGCTATTTATAGCAATATGAAAATTTGAGAAATTTAATTCATAATATAGGCTTTATTTTAGTTTTTAAGACCTGAAAATTCTATACAATGTTAATAATATACTATTCTACGTAGGCTACTTAGCTATATTCAAAAATCGGTGCGTACTATATTTTTTAATAACTATATTAAAAACATCTCTAAGTGTAATGTTATTTCCTTCACCAGATCTTCTTCTCCTATCATATCATCTTACACTCTTAATGGCATCGAACTTGAACGTGTTACCTCCATTAAAGACCTTGGATTTATCTACTCG